>JAVQJD010004971.1:0-59915 GCA_036023655.1 Nannoperca australis
TACGTTTTCTGATATATTTTTGTCTGGACCAGAATATAAACAGATAATGGACTTAGTTGACTGCGTGTGGACAGTATCCCCCCCCCCCCCCCGCCGTGTGTTGTAGGTGCTGACCTGCTGTCCACTTGGTCTAGACTGATGTTTCGCTCTTCCAGCTCTCTGAACCCCGGGACCTCAACTACGAAGACGTGTCCTCCTTCTGTCCCCAACAGCAGCAGCTCCCCCGAGGAGTGAGCGAGCACTGCTGTCACTCTGGTCACACTTGGAGGTGCACTGAGGAGGAGGAGGAGGAGGAGGAGAGGGCGGTGAGAAGGCTTGGCGGAAACATTGAGTCATTTTCATTATTTTCTTGATCAGTCGTTTGGTGAAGCCATGTTGTTCCATCCTGGAAGCTCCAGGGCGATTGGAAAGTAGTACCTCAGGATTTACATCCCAGAAACCACAACCGGAACTAATATCGCTTGATTGAAATGTCGATAAAATCCCACAAGTTCCTAAAACAAAGGTTCCTTGAAAAACTGCGAAAGGGGTGCATGCGAGTGTGTCTGCAGGACCACTCTTACCCGGGTGGTCCAGTGAGGGTGAAGCGTCCGATCTCCAGGAGTTCAGAAAGTCCCTTGTGGGCTCTTAAAGTCCACATGTGGAGACTGTTGTCATCCAGCAGAGTCACCAGCTCAACCTAAACACGAGCGAGAGTCAGTCATCGCTGTCCAAAAAGGCTCCTTTAACATGCTGTCGGGAGTGTGTTGTACATGTTGCGTGACTGTACCTGGTGGGGGAGGAAGTGCACCTGTGTGACGGCAGCGTTCTCATCATGCAGACCCATGAACTCCACACCTTGAGCTCCATACCTGAGGACCGGTCAAGGACAAAACGAGAAGTGCGAGGGACACACGGTCCTAATTAAGACTCTAATGCAGCGTGGGTTACCATGGTGATTTACCTCGGCCATGTTCATACACAGAAGCTGCTGTGTCCTGAAGCGTCGTGCACTTATAAATATTCAGAGATTTTCCTTCATGCGCTTACTGTTTTATCCAGGAACAATCTGCTGCATTGTATTCACGGATTATCTCAATGAGAGAAGGCACTGCGCTTATCTAAACCAGTGTGTGTGTGTGTGTGTGTGTGTGTGTGTGTGTGTGTGTGTGTGTCTCCGCTGCACTGTCAATGAGCATAATTGTGCTACAGGCTGTGGCCACACAGACTCCACTGCCTGGAAAAGCCAGGCGGGTGTTGAGCAACAGCGTGGGAAAATTAAATACCTGACGCAGGTACTCATGTGAACCGCACACGAGGCTGTAGCCATTCATTAGCAGCACCTGCCTCAAGTTGAAACACGATGAATCACATTTCCCCCCCAACAACAAGTGTTTACACACACAGGTAGAGTGAAGGATACAGTTTGATGGCCCCGGAGCGGGTGCCGATGGCCAGCAGCTGCAGGGAGGGACTGTAGCTCAGAGCGCTGGGCTGGTGGGGGAATCCATGCTCCACTGTCTGGAGGAGGAGGAGGAGGACAGACAGGTGGAGGGTGAGACAGGGCTGTGACAGCAGAGACAAAGACAAACCAACACACTGCAGATACGAGCAGATGGACAAGAAGCAGGAGGGATTACAGATGACAATCCTGCCGTCTTAACCCCTCCCTCTGTCCCTCAGGCTTCATCCACCTTCCACTATATTCTAATAAACCTTTTTGTTTTAAATAACTACACCACTCCAGCGTTTAACCCCTTAAACTGAGACTTTCTAAAATGCTGCGGAGCCAGTTTTACTTTGAAAAGTGAAGACAGGAGGAAACAGACATTTTAAAAACACACAAAAGACACATTCGCTTCCTGATTGGCTCTCATGACCCACGATCTTGTCTTCTGCCTTGCTGCAGGGCACCTCGGCAGTGCTCTCTAGATAAACTGTGTATCAAGGTCAGTGCTGGACCAGTCAAGTGCCTATAGACTGAGCTACTGCCCCCCCCTATTTAAAAACAACAAGTCAAAGTGGGTGTGATAGGTGAAAACACAAAATGACAACGCTAATACCAGGCGACACTCTGCAAATCCTGTTTAGATACAGATAAAACAAATGTACGAGTACGACAACTTCAGGAAACTGTTCTTGTTTTACGTGCACTTTCACGCTCAACATCCTTTAAAGAAATAAATAGAGGATTTGTGTCAGTCAGCTGGTTTGAAGCGTTCATGTGTCGGGTTCGCTTGCCTTGTTGAACTGGAAGAGCTCCTGTTTGAGTCGGTCTCTCTGGGACTCGTGGCCCTGTCGCCTGAACCTCTTCATCCTGCCTCAGCAGCAGCGTGGAGCGTGCGGGCCCACCGGAGCACGCTGCCGGGGGCAAAGACATTCATTAGGCCCATCATCATCATCATCATCATCACACAGAGATAAATTTACATCTTGTTCTGTAACAAACAATGAAATCAGTTTAGTAAACCACTAAACACATTTTACAGCAAGTTGTTACAAAAACATTTGTTTTTATTTACCGTCACATGACGAAGAAAAGCAGCAAGAAGCTGATAACTGATAAATATTTTATAACAAACAATTAGTCAATTATCAAAATCTAGAAGTTGCAGATTCTCGCTTCAAAGTTTAAATATAACTTTGCTCAGTTATTGTCAGACATGAGACCGCAGAGGCAATACTGATGATCAAACCACTCCAGTTAGACGTCATAGTTTAGGATGAGGCTTTGAGTCCTGCGTGGGGAGCCGACTTGGGACCGTCTGGTCTGTAAATGTGTGCCCACCTGTGGTCTGAGGGGGTTCCTCTAACTAGTCTGATGTCTGGCACTTCATTCCCACACCCAGCCACCCTCAAACAGCCCAGCCACACAGTTTTCCGTCTAAACCAGCTCACTTGCCTCCGTTCTGTTATTAGCCTCATATGAGCAGCGCTGCACTGACTCACTGCATCAAGCTTTCTTTAAAAGAAACTGAGCACCGCTGTGGTGCAGCAGGCTGGGGGTGGGGGGGTTTAGTAATAGTTTACTAAACTAATAGTAAATGTATTTCAAATATAGTGCTGGTATTAAACCTAAATACTTTTCAAATTTACACATTTGAGACGATAATAGTTGCATCTTCAATGTAGTGTGTGCTCCAAACTGCCTGTCAGACTCAATTAAAATGATATAACTAATTATTTTGTTACATCATGACTTTACTGCAGCCAATTACAACTCACAGGTGAAATAAACCCAACAACAACCACCACCACCACCACCACTACTGCAGGTTGATCAGCACGTAACATGCTTGTTGTTGTTCTTGCAGCAGCAGGTCACAAGCTTGTAAGTCCTCGTAGACCAGAAACAGACCCAGGAGGAGAAGCTGACAATAGCAGGCTGGAAGGTGTGCTTCACCAACAGCACAAGAGTAGCATAACAACCGCACCAATGCACACATGTAAACAGTGAGGCCAACAACCGGTGTGGAAAGCTCCTGTAAAGACCACCCTCAACACATGATGCACGTCAGGTGTGCGTTTCTCTCCGCCGCCTTCAGACGTCCTAATCCCACGGTCGTTTCTCCACAGCCAGATTAACTGTGGCCTTCGAGTAACCTGACAGACACTGGAGCAAAAATTACCCGTTCATTAAACGCACTCAAGTGTTACTTCGACACCAGCTACTTATCAAGGGGGCGAGGGCTGCCAAAGAACATCCCAATTATGTGAACTGCACTGATGTTTAAACTCAGACAGTTAGAATAACCTCCTCCTCTGCGACCAAGAACAAGAACAAGAACAAGGCGACCATTCAGCAGTCGTAAATGATGCAGACTTGGCACTTGATCAGCTTACAGCAGTTTGTACAGACACACTTTCATTAGAGCATCAGCGGCCAGCAGTGCTGCTTCTGGAGCAGGAAGTAGACCTGTGGGGGGAGTATTTTACTTGAATTGCCTGCTTTTAGACAACATTTAATGGATAAAATGATGTATTTGTCATTGTTACACTTCTCTTTTCGTACACAAACAAGATATAACATGTTAATTGCTGAGCTTAAGACATTGTCGTAGGCTTTTGGAGGTACACTGGTCAACTGTTCCCCCGTTCCCAGGCTTAATGCTAAGCTAAGCAGCTGCTGGATGTATCCGACACATGTGAGAGTGGGACTTATCCAATTCTATTCCTATTCCTTTAAAGACTCACATCTTTGGCAGGAACCAGTGTGCTTGGGCCTGAGAGGCATTCATGGGTATTATTGGTCTGTTTTTATAGTATATTATTTAAGTTTGCCAGTTTGCCAAGACAACAACTGACATCTGCAGAGGGAGGAAACCATGTGAATCAGTACAGGCTAAAAAAGGTAAATGAACCTGTGTGTATGTAGTCGTCGCTGGACTGGACATGTTTTGTGACAGGGAAGTATCTGTTAGCTTCAGGTGAAACAGGAGAACAATGGTGGGTCACAAGTGAGCAACAGAGCAGATGAGGCCAGTTTCAGCAGAGCAATGAACGTGTAGAGGCAACAAATAACAGTAAGTGACAGCGAAGACTCTCCGTGAGTCATCACGCTGTTTAAACTCCAATGAGCTCATCGCGCAGCAAGATAAGGTATTTACCTTTGATAGCAAACTCAACTGGCTTATTGACTCTTCTCACAGTCACATCCAGCAGCACACATGATGTCCAACACACCATCCCAAATGTCCCTAACTTAAAACGTGTCCGCTCTGCGTTAGCGAGAAGCCATTTGTTATCTTTCACACCTCACTTCTGTGATGTCATCAAATTCCCAGCATATCAACTCAGCCATCAAAGTGGAGAAGGGAGTCAATGGAGCAGAAGAATGTGCATAAACATGCCTGGACACGACAATAACAACCCCAAGAGAAGGCGGCTAGACCAGCAGAGCTGCTACACGTCCTGCGTCTCTCTGCCACATGGCTAGCATAGCGCTTCAGAGCAAGAATGAATGGCCAGGAAATGCCTGGCATCCAAAACATTCTCCTTATGGGCCCGTGCAGTCAGCAGCTACGCAGCGCTGGCTGCAGCACGAGGGGGGTAACATCTGATCAGATCCTAAACTTCAAGTGCACACAGTTAGTCACATTCATGGTGTCAAGAAAATGCAGCTATAAAATAAACCATATTCACACACAGGTGGAGGAGCAGAACCTGTCTGACAGCTGCTGGCTCGCACACATGGTCTGATCTGATCACACTTACGACTTCACCTGCTCACCAGAACAAAATAAACAACCTGACATCACTGTGATCGTGAGCTGGACATCAAGGAGCCATTGCTGGTTGTGGTGATCAAACAGGTGTGCTGTGGGTTTTAAGTGTGAGGTGCATGAAACAGAAACCATCAGGTGTGTGTCATGACACTTGGCTACGACTGAGCACCATGAATAAGCGTGAAACAGAAATCACCTTCCTGTGTATTTAGACTGAACAATGCAGCGAACAGGACAGAGCAGCAGGAGGAGGAGTCTGGCATACCCACAACAGCAAACATTACAGAGATGCTTCCTTCCACACTGTCGCTAACAAAACACAAATGAGATCTTGTCAGTGTCGGGTGTGGCTAGCAGGATATCATATCTCCCTCCAACTCGTCCCCTCTTTCCTGTAATCAGAACCAGGGAGACGCACGGAGACGAGGGAGGTGATCAGGAGCACGACGTTTACGCCAGTTAAGCTCAAATTGTCACACAGTAGGGAAATTAGCCTCGGGTCAAAAATCACTGCAGTTCCTTCACATAATCCTCATGACCGGGACCTCACATATAGACAATTTACAAGAAGTTTACTAAAAAACACACTACCATGTAGGCAAAGATGTGTATTTAAACAGCAAAATAACATCATGTTATCAACTGAACGTGGTGCAAAGCAACTGCTGCAGGAGGACAGGCCTGGTGATGAGGGGAGAGACAGACCACCGATGTTGTGGATCAGTTCGTGTCCCGGGTAACTGGTGCCTTGTCTGTGTTTGCATGCAGCAAAAACGAGGGTAACATTTAACCGCTCCTGTGAATATTGTTGTCTGTCCTTGTTCAAATTTAAACAAATGCCCATAACTTCAGTGTGCCGTCAAATACTTTTCAATGTGGAAACATGCAAACAAATCTGCAGACTTGATTTGAAACACCATTGTATTAACCATCAAACCAAAACCACGCCACTTCTGCATTTATAAACCTGATAGTCTCCTGTCTTGTATAAATAATATTCATGTGTGAACAGCTAGTTGAGCATTTGGAACAGATAATGTTCTAGGTTTCTTCCTGCTGCTTCAACTTTTGGTGCCAGAAGCTGACAAAATATTTCATATTACACATTTCAAAATAATGAAATTTGACACCTCTTTGACACAAACAGGGCGGTTGTAATAGGATGTACTAGATTCATTCCAGTTATATTTGTATTTTAAAACAGATGAGGTCTGAAAAATGTGTTAAAATGTTCATTTTCTGAATGATCACGCCCAAATCACTGTCAGCTGTGTGTCATCTGTCACATTAAAAACATGACTAACCAGCAGTGTACAATAAATGGGTCAACAATAAATACAACACCACTTTTGAACATCAAGATTAGACTTAAATACAGAGTAATATCAAGTTTAGAACCAATATTATAAAAAATACAATACAGGCTGCAACTAGGGATTAATGCCATTATCTTTCCTCAATTCATTTTTAACCGTTTGAACTGTAAGAAAGCAGTGAAAAATATATTTGGAGGTAAATTTAACGGACTTTGACGTAAGAATCATGCTACATAAACACATCTCTAAATATTTGCTGCTTTGTGCATCGATTCATCCTGTTTTTGTTATATATTGAGAAGCTTCCCACGGATTTGGACATCTGTAACTACAAATGAAGTGCATTTCCCATGTGGACTTGCATTAAAAAGCATACAGTATGCGCTCTCTGAGATCTTCATAGGCTCCGAGATTCCCTTTTGTCAAACATTTGCTCTGGTGAAGGTCTAAATATCAAATCCTTGATTAAATATCTACCACTTCTGAGGTTAGAGCGGGTTAGAAGGGTAATTGTTGGCTTTATCATGTGAAACTTTATCATCATACTCCACAAGACATCATGACATGTTTTGTGTCTGACCTTTTTCTAACTTCATGCCCATTTACATCCTCAGAATGAGCCATGTTCTGGTGTTAAGTCTGATGAGCAAGAGGACATTTTACAGCGTTTCTACTTCACATGCCGTTCCATTATCAAATCAGAGAACACACTTCTATTCCTGCCACATAATCTGTTGCACGTTGGGAGTGCTAAAGCTGTAATCAAGGTAACACTTAACAGCGCTAAATACAACATGACAGTCTGAGCCAAATGCTGCGTTTGATGTTTACAAGCAAGGAACGCCTCCTGGATATCTCCTCACCCACATACGGTTACATAAATCAACTTTCCTGTTCAAAGTTTAAAAAAGGAAGCCTTTGAAGACGACACCGTGACAGCCTTTCCTTTGTGTTCACATCATTTGTACAATTAAAATTGCTTTAAAATGCTTTTGTTCAAGCCTACTTCTGTAAAAGATATTGGAAACAGGTGAAAGTGCCTCTCTGGCCTGCCCTGTATTTGGGAGGGGCTCTTTATTTTGCCTCCATAGTAGTTTCAGGTGGACTGTACCATGCAGGTGGAACAGCACTACTGAGAACAAAGGCTTTTTGTTTGGCTGGTCCTGTGTAGATGCAGGTGCAGGTGGAGGTGGAAGAACACGGTGTCCTTCAGCCATATCCTGGACAGTTTATGGGACTTTTTCCCCACGCTTGTGCTCAACAGTCTGTCCGAGTGCAACACTTGTCTGTCAGAGTTAATCATACTATGATTTTAAAGAGGCTGATGACTAAAAAGTTTTATTTGCAGAGGTTGGCATGCAGTTGACACAAGATTACTCACGTGTGTGACACAGTTCAGCACTGGAAGTAAGCTAAAGAGTTAGCTTTGTTTCAATGTATATTAGGCCTATGTGAGCAGGAGCTGTGTATGAAATTCATCCTTTTATTCAACATGTTATTGGCATTTTGTTGTGAATTTTCCTGAAACTAGCCAAACCGGTGGACCACCACTTCCTCACACACACACACACACACTAATTACTCATGCTTGAAACCAGACCGTTGACTCAAAGGACTTACTAACATACCTGCTGGGGAGACACACCTTGCTCAAGTTAGACGTTTCCGTAGTTACGCAACATCTGCAACTACTACTGCTGCAGCTTACCTGGCTGCACACTGGGGTTAGCAAGACACGCCATCACAAGTTACACCACAAACAGCTAAATCAATTTCTTGCTAAGTTTCTGTTGTGGACTCATAACTTACTAAATGAACTGCTTCAAGTTGATGTCATGGTGCTCAGCTGTGTGTGTGTGTGTGTGTGTTAACGCCTACTCAAGCTAACTATTTTTGGCCTGGACGAACTGTATGCTGTAGGTTTATCTTTTGCAAGAAGCTAGTCAGCAGCTAGCCACCCAGAATACGAGATTTGATTAAAACTCATATTCACCAATAAAAATAAACGAATAAAACGGTTAAATGATAAAGACAATCACACTTACTTCATACAACGTGACTAACGAGTTTTAGGAGTCATTCTTGTAAGGTACATCGGTTTGAAAGCAATTCAAACTCAATACAAACTAGCTAAAACATAAATATGTGGTAGGTGTAAGTAGCGAAGTTGTTGAACGTTGGACAAAGTTATAGGTAAACAACCTCTTGCTGGTTATTATCAATACAGAATTGGAGAATGTATGTGTATGTGGAGAGCAATGTAACTCTAATCCTAGGAAACTGGCAAATTAGCTGGTGTATATATATATATATAAATAAAAGGCAACAACACAAGATTAGCCAGCTAGCCAGTGAGAAATTAGAAGAATGATGCTAAACAAGCAACTTTAGCTAGCTTGAGTTGGAGCCGTTCAGGTGTTGGGGGAAAAAAACAAAAAAACAGGTGGCTGCGATGAACATGGTAACTCAATTGTTTGTCAAGTGGATCAACTAACAAGCAAACACCTGTGGTGGACACCGGCTCACGCTGGAAACGTGAAGAGCGGGCCCACCTCCACAACCCACCTGAATCAAAACGGCCGTTGCTCCGCCGACGTCCACCGATCACCGCCGCTGGATGAGATCCCACCTCCCGGCCACTGTCCAGGGTGTTTTTAGTTGGCTGGGAGCTCTCTCCTTATACAAACTCAAGGAAAAATACGACCGGACCGAAATCGGGTACAGGTTCCAAGCGACAGTGTATTTGCCGAGGAGGGAAAAAATCACGTCTAAGAACCGGTTAAAAAGTAAAAACTGGTCCTTGTTTCTCCACCGCTGTGGCGGCAGCCTCGGTGTTTCCTGCTAAGCTAAACTTCACTGCCTTGCTAACTCCTCCCTCGTGATGCATTCAAGTGCACCTCGTACAACTCCTACCGGCGGTTAGTTAAATCCAACATCCCGCCCCCACTTCCGCGTTAGCTTTCTGTCCCCAAAGCTCTCAATGCTCAGTTAAGTTTTAAATAAATTAAAATAAAAGTTTTCTTTCTGAAAACATGATACTGTCCAAATTATAATTTACTTTCTGTATGGCTTAAATATTTAGGACAAAAGATCAATTATTTGGCTGGTAAGTGTGTTCTTTGAATGATAACAAATTGAAATACAAATTGTATTTTTATTAACAAAATAAGGTAGTTACATTTTTGTAGTCATTAAAAAGTACATACTTGATTTTTGAATATGAATATTATTATGGACATGTATTTATATATATGTTCTTTGACCTACTTGTATGTACACACCAGCTAAATGTTAATGTTAACCTTTACCCCGTCCTTGTTTTTAGCTGTATCTCGATTTCTGTGTAAATACATTAATAGCAACAAAAAAAGTACAATTTTAAATCAAATTTATTCTCACAAATCATAACATACACTATATCTTCATTTTTTGATTTTGAACAGGGACCCTTTTTTATTTTGCAGAAATCAGCTGCTTCTGGAAATAAGTTTGATTAAATCGTTGAGACTGAACCCTGACACTAAATATGCTGTAAAACCAAAACAATTAGCTAGAAAAGGCTAAAAAGGCTCCATTGTGCTGCAGAGTAAAAAAATACTGACTGAAGAAAAATAGCATAATACAAAAAGATTTAAATGTTCTTGGCACAATTCATTCCATATTAGTCGTTTGCAAATTATTTTAATGAAATTATGTACATGTAAGTAATAATTATCCAATAATTATATAACAGCATTTATCATTTCATTTTAATAGTAAAAAAAAAAAAGAAGTAAAGCCTATAAAGTGAAATTAATCTGTGTTCATGAGGCCAAGATGTGGTGACAAAGGTCAGGACAGACTGAGAGCCCGAGCTCCCTCTGAAGGAGTTGTGACATACAGAGTCGGGGTTCCACTGTATCGCTCCTATAAAGAAAAACAAAACATACAAACACATTCACAATGAGTACATTAAACCACGTTCACTTTCAATCAACAATAAATCTTAAATAAACTGTATGTGAGTATAGTGATGTTCCCTTTGTGCAGAATATGAATAAGATATTCTGAAACCAGACTGTCCATCCAGATACGTTCACGCTCATCACATCTCTCAGTCATAGGAAGGAAGAGAGAACCACGGGTTTGTCTTTACAACACACATCTTTTCCTCTCCAAACTTCCTTTACTACAGCTTCCTCCAGACTACAATTACACACTCGGTGCAGAAGTCATGCGACTCCCCCCCGTAAGTCTTTCAAATACCATAACATAAAAGGGCAGACGGATGTAGCCCTCCCACAAGGAAACCCAGTCAGTTAAATTAATCATGAAGGACTGTGAATGTGTAGGCGCAGGGTCGTTTAGTAGGCGGCAAAAGAGAAGAAATAAACCCCCCCCCCCCAGTTTGACGTATAGATGAATGTTTTAGATTAAATGTTACATGTACATGGAGACAATATGACATGTCAGCATTTGTAGAAAATGATCTTATTATTTAACACAGCTGATTATTTACTATGTTGGTAAAAACAAGACAAGGAGGCCACTGACAAAAACATTTCCTATGACCTCTTAGTCATAATCTGTATAAAGTTAAATCTAATGCTAACTCATAAAAGATTTGATGAAACAATCCAAGTATCTAAGGATCGTTGTTTCACTTGTGGCTGGACAGAACCTTCCACAGTTCATCAGCTTGGCATGTTGTGGTGCTTTCAGGACTTGACAAGCCGAAGTGAGGTGCAGTTGAGGATTTCCGCTGGGTCAGGAGTCACCAGATCGACCTTGAACCCTTCAGCTAGCGACACCTTCAGCAGCTCCTCCAGAAACCCCTGCATGTCCGTGATTTCACATTGTCCACAGTGCATCGAGTCGTCTGACTGCGGGACCTCGGGGTTACAAACAGTTAGCCCCCGGTAGCGCTGCTTGTCGTACTGGTCCTGCGGAAGCTCGTTGGGCCTCGGCACCCACTCCAGCTTCAGCCTGTTCTGCCTCGGGTTGCATGGATGGGGGCTGGTGAGACCCTGGGAGGATCTGTAGGAGAAGCGCTCGCAGAGCAGAGCCAGGAAGGCTCTCCAGGTACAAAAGAGGTCAACTGTGAAGGCCCGCACAGAGCACGTGCGAAGCTCATAGTTTTCTGGCCCATGGCGCAAGTTAAAGTGGAGAACGCGAACCTGGAATGAGACGGTAGAAGATGCTGACTACACGTTCTCCAGAGTGCACACAAACAAAGAACCAGTCCTTCCACCTCTCTGGATGTGCAAACAGATGCCCACATACATCCTCTGCTCATTACCTGTGTATACAGTAAACAGCAAAAAGTTACTGAAGGCCAGATTATCTAGAGTTTTACAATTCTCCATTGAAACCCAGGCCGACAGATATTCTTATGTATTTGTCTGTCGAATCCAATCAAGCTTTCTGCTAGCTGTTTGGGCTAGCTGTTTCCCCGTTTGCAGTCTTTGTGCTAAGCTACATTAGCCGACTGCTTACCGGTTGCTTCATATATGAAAGTGGTATCAATCTTCTTTTTTAACTCTTGGTAAAATATTGTTTAACTTTCCCTTAAAGTTCTCTCTAGTCTCACGAGACAAATCTGACTCAATCTCAAGAGTCAGCGCCTCGTCCATTTAGCTTAGTTCAGAGCCTCCAGACCTCTGACTGACAATCCTTCCTTCTAATGAGCTCTGGGAATACACTTTTCTTGAGATACAACATTTTCTGGAAATTTTACTTAGCAGCTTAACAGCGAAGTTGCCGCCACTGCGTCAGTTGTTTCCAGTGTTATTTCACCAAACCCCACTGACACAGTGCTGGTTGTTGTGGCGTCATTTCCCTCTATTTTAAATTTGTCACATGCTGCTTTTGCCGATCTGAATCTATGCACTGCGCAAGCATGTAAAACATATTAATTCTACAATAAATGTGAGAACTGCATCATAACAATCTCATCTTAAATAACGGGACTTGTTCTCGTCCCAAACCTCTCACGCTTTGCCTTTGAGGTTTGCTCGTAAACTCACCAAACTCCTTTAATGCCCCCTGTTCATACGGTGGATAGTTTGCATAATCAAAGCCCTGAAGTTGCTATGCAAGGCTGACAGTTCCACCCTGCTCACCAAAATGTTACCAGAGTAAGAAAAACAGCCAACCCGAAACAAACCTATTTTATCTTATTTTGCTTGATTTTGCCATCAGATTTAACCCTTAAATTAATTCAGGTTAAGGCATTATTATTAATTAGAAGTCAAACATGGTAGACAAATCTGGGCCTCTCATAAAAGTCTACCTGCTTGTACCAATATTTCTCTTAAATCCCTCGTGCTTCATGCATCAGTCCCACGTACCTTGGAGTCAACATTAATCATAATCATGGCTCCAAGAGGCCCCCCTTTAAGGCTGAGCGGCACCGATGCCTCATAGCGGTGGATCTCCTCCAGCAGGGGGCATATCTGGAAGAAATCAGCCTCTCTGCGTAGCTGTGCCAGCTCGGTGAAGCCATGCGGCAGATCCAGGGAGCTGGAGCGCAGGTAATTCAGAATGTACCTGAACACTTTCCCATCGCGGTCTATAAAGACATTGCCTTTGTTGTCTCGGAGCACAGGGATTTGTCCGGTGAACATAGCACCAAGCATTGAGTCGCGGCAGCGTGTCAGAGTGTCCAGTGTTGTGGTGTAAATTTCACCACCGACGTTCAGTGACAGAGGGTCCTGCAGAGAGTTCCTGTTGCTGTTGTCGTCCGGTGAGTTTAGGTTCAGCATCTCGGAGGCGACGCAGTGACTTTAATGATCCTGTGAAGCCTTTGCTGGTGTTGTTGTTCGGAGGACAAGGATCCTTCTGCTCTGGTCAGGAATGCCAAGCACTGAGGGGTCTGGAAGTTTCAAGTGTTTCTGAGACTTGTTTCCTTTGACAGTTAGCAAGACGTAGTGGTAGTCAGGACACGGCCAAGGTAGGAAAGATCTGCCAAGTCTGTTTCAAACCTGTAAAAGGCACTTTCTCTTTTCTCTGTCCGTGTGAATGCAGGTGTTTCCAGGGGTTTTCTCTAATAAATGCACATCTTTGTAGACGTGTCAGCCAACAGCAGGCCTACAGTGTGACCGTGTGACTGTGTTGAAGCAGAAAGGCAGCAGGGCCACAGTGACCAGACCAGCATGCTAATAGCTGGACACTTCTGGCTCCATCTCCATGAAGCTCGCTTTTATTCTCAGCACACACACACACACACACACACACACACACACACACAGGAGCTGTCTGAGCAAGACACGGGGGAGCCTTGGCAATTTGTCTAAAATGCCCCCCCCCTTAAAGTGACAGCCAGAACACTGAGAAGTGAACAAACTAACAATGTCCTCAAACACTTTATTTCAAATCCACTTAATTTTCCAGAAAACAGAATTAAAAAAGTTCAATTTTCTAACTAAACAAAAGCACAAGTGACTTTGTTACAGAGTCAGTCTGTTGTATTACAGACATACAGCATGTAGAAATACATTTATATTACTGTAAACGAGCCATTTGTCAAATGTTGAAATGTTAATAAAGGCAGCTCATCTGTATCTACCAGCTCTCCATATATAGATAAAAAAACAAACTTTAATATATAATCCTGATGATTTACATGTAGCACACATGATATATCGTGTGGGTGTGTGTGTGTTTTAACCTGTATATGGAGTATAGTCCTGTCAATGGCATGGGCCTGCAGCAAAGTGACAGTGCATCCACCGAATCCTCCACCTGTCATCCGGCTGCCAAACACCCCGTCCACCTCCATGGCTGCAGACACCAGCTCGTCCAGCTCTCTGCAGCTCACCTCATACAGGTCTCTGACACGGGGACATGGAGTTAGCACACGCCTCCTGCATCCTGTCCTAAACACTCCGGGTTAAACAGGCGTGATACAGCTGCGTTAACTGTACCTCAGAGAGTTGTGGCTCTCCACCATCAGCCTGCCAAACTCTTTGTAGGCTCCTCTCTTCAGGGCTTCAGCAGCTCGGACAGTTCTTTCTATCTCCTCAATCACATGACGCGCTCTGCGATAGGTCACGTCATCCAATCTGCCCCTTGCCTCTGACATGATGGGGAAGGTCAGAACTTCAAAATTAAAACTGCACGTCCTATTTCTCAAGAAGACGGGGCAGCAAAAGACACGACAGGATCAATATCAAAAAGAAATAAAGATAAAATATAGTTCCCACCCTCCAGGTCCTTCATGGTAGCGTCTCTGAGACTGTCCTTTCCCAGGACGGAGGCCGCCTCCTCACACTGTCTGCGTCTCGTGGGGTACTCGCTGCCGGTCAGAGAGTGCTTCACATTGGAGTTTGTGATGAGAATGAGCAGGTCTGGATCTGCCAGTGGGACTGGAGTGGCCTTCAGGGACCTGAGTCCACCCACAAAGAAGTACATGATTGATAATAGTGGCCAAAACATGCCAATAGAGAAATAAAACAGTTCATTTAATCTATTCTCATTGTGTGTTTACGCCACCTGCAGTCAATGAGCAAAGCATGGCCCTCCCTACCAAGAACAGACACAAACTGGTCCATAATGCCACAGGGCACCCCAGCATGAGTGTGTTCTGCCTGCTGACAGGCGACCGCTTTGGACACCTTGTCTCCGTCGTCTGAAAGGTGTAGAAAGATGGAGAGTTATACAGGCTCATATGGCCGAAGATCAACCAGACATGTTGGAGAAATAAAGGGCGTTGCTGCTTTTTGAGCTTCAGCTGCAGCCGAATTTATCTCAGATTTCTTCCTGACTGCAATTACTGAATATCACAATGACGCTCCGTAATCAGATTCTCACCTGGCGTGAGTTGCTGCAGGAATGTGTAGAAAGCCACTTCCAGAGAGGCCGAGCTGGACAGACCTCCTCCCAGGGGGACGCTGCTGGCTATCACCGCCCTGAAACCTGGGACAGGAGGAGCTAAAGCACCCGAGACACCGAGAGAGCACACGTTAATTATAATATAATAATATAATGTACTGCAAGATCAACAAGCTTCTGCTGCACAGCTGTCCTCGTTCACTTTGACAAGACTGGATGAAAAATGAAAATAAACTGTTTAAAGTAATATATTTGTTTAATTATAATACCCAATTACAATACAGCTTTATAAGAGTCAAATTGAAGCACTTTCAAGGTACCTAAACCAGACTCGAAGCCTTTATCATCACATCTAAACGGTTACTATTGTATGTCCCCGGTAATAATGTTTTATTGCTCGTTTGTTTACCCCTGTAATGCCGTATAACACCCTTCACATAGTTTGCCCAGCTAGGTTGCCCTGGAGACAGCGGTGATCCATCACTGGGCAGGCTGAAGTCCACCCTCAGAGGCTCGTCAGCATCCTCAGTAGCCGTCACCACGGTAACATCCTGGCCAGAGGATGGGCTCCCTACGACCACGGTCACCAGGGGCAGCGCCTGACTCACCAAACAAACACAAATATCTTACATATCTTTATAAATCAGGAAGTATAAAGTTTCTTGCTTATTACCCGTGTGCAGAACTACAGCTCACGTGCCAATCTGTAAACTCTTCTGCAGGAAAATGAACCCCCAAACAGCAGATTCACTCTTAATATGTTGAACTACAACACTGCTGTTAATGCAAGATTACGTGATAAAAGTTGCATTTTTGCACAAGTAATTAGTTACTACACTAATTAGTTACTACACTACACTGCACTAAACACCGCGAGTTATCACGACAAACAAATGAATCACACTTGGTGTGTTTATCTCCACTGATCAGCCATGAAGTTACCATTGGAAGCACGAATCCCTGGTTGTAGTCGGTGTGCTCCCCGATCAGGTTGACTCTTCCAGGAGCACACACCGCCACCTGAGGAGCCTCGTCCCCGAACACCTGCCCATACACACGCCGAGCTCCGGCTACAAGCTCGGACACACTCGGGAATGAACTGGCCATTGAGCTGTGCACAAATTCCGACCGCTTGTTTACGCACAGAGACGGCCGAAAGGATGAAACTTGGAGCGACAACAAGTCAGGTGCTTTTTACTTCCTGGTTGTGATGTCAGTTTGTTGTGAGGCTCTGATTGGTGCGACGACGTCACATGACCTCTCAGCACGCTGTCTCAGCTCATGAATTATAAAATAACAGCATTTTAACAGCAACTCTTTACTGCTTTTTCCAACATTGACTAACAGATCCACAGTCTTCCGTTCTTACCTTTCACAATAAAAGCCCAACAAATGTACGCTCAATAACTGGCTGCCAGGGAGAGTTTCCATTTCTCTAACAGGCAGTAAATAACTCACACTGTGCACTGAAGTAGGAGGGTGGAGGAGGGAACAGCGCAGAGCCGCTGGACATTATGGATCGACATCCGCTGGCGCACAGCTGGTCGGGCAGCGGCAGTAACTTCACTTGTTACTCAAGTAGCGTGATGGTGTCGCCTGGTGGCCGCTGTGTTCAAACACATCTGTAAGGAGCTGCTTAACCATGTATCCTACTAATGGTTTAGCCTGCTTTTATTATTGTTAACTGTGCGTAAAAGCGCAACGGCACTCCCCATTAGCCCCAACGAAAGGCTCATTAACATGGCTGACAGCCTGAGAGCTGCAGAAAATTAACAATTGAAATTACTTTTTTTATTACTTCATGTAATTGACCTTTGCACACTGACATGTATGTATGTATGCATGTATGCAATATTATCTGTATGCATATATTACATTACACATTACCATATTATATTACATATTATATCCCTGCATGTGTGCAGGTGACTGTTTAAGGTTTAGGGACTGTTTAAAATCAGCCCTGAACCTTACAAGGACAATACTTACTTACTACACAGACTCAACCAGTTGAGACCTTGTCTGTGTCATAATATAATATATAAAAAAGAGACTTGCAGCTGAATTTGAGGGCGGAGTAACACTTTTAAAAGTGGCTCCATGCACTCCAGGGTTTTTAAACTTGGATTCCAGGAAACGTACTTCATGGCTGAGATTTGGCTGGCAGATACAAACAAGTGCTGTCATTTTCCAGTCAAACAGGGCGCGTGTGTTTGGATGGAAAAGAATAAAGATATACAAGTCGCTCAGCCATGTAAACAGGGTAGCACATACAATCACGTTTTGTGGACATTCATTCATGTTTAAGTGATCCATAAAACTTTGCTTTTTAGAACACATTTAATAATACCATTAAATAAAAATGTCATTATAGCATTATATCATAAAATATAATATAATGCTGAACTTAATAATCTGGCAGAACTATTCACATAATGTTTTATTGCATTTTTATTCTATCATCGTGTATACATGACCTGTTTAAATAAATAACATCAGGTTGACTACTATACAGCACAAAAGCAAACAGTAAAATACTTCAGATGCAATAAACAACAACAAAGTGTATGCTTTGAATTGTACAGTTACGGTTTTTCTTTCTCTCAGTTAAATGCTACATTTAAAAAAACCAACAACACACAACTTTTGTCTGTTAACCATGTAGTTCTTACACTTGCAGTTCCTGATACATGTGAGTAAGTGCAGTATTGACAGGGCTGGGATTTGATGGTGATTGTAAAGTATTGGCAATGGCTCCAAAACTTTCCAAATCTGACACTGAAATACAAAAACTTGACAAAGTGACTAAACTGACAAAGTAGATAATGATTCATATATAAAACAGTCATGAAACCAAATGTATTCTGAAGCTGTTTTATTATTTCATACGTTTATAATTAACCCTGATCTCAAGCATCTCACCTGGACAAGAAAGGGAGTTACGTGAGATTGCTGTTCATCGACTACAGTTCAGCGTTTAACGCCATAGTTCCCTTCCAGGCTCATCACAAAGCTCAAGGACCTGGGATTAAACACCTCACTTGACTTCCTGACAGGCAGACCCCAGGTGGTGAGGGTGGGCGGACACTTCCACCCTCATCCTTAGTACCGGAGCACCCCAGGGCTGCGTTTCGAGCCCCCTGCTGTTGTTTCTGTACACACCATCTTCAGGTTTGCTGTCGACAGAGCTGTGATGGGCCTGATCACAGCTGACAATGTAAAGGCTGACCTGAAGAAAGTAGAGAACAACCTTCTCCTGAACCTCAGCAAGACTAATGAGCGAGGGAAGAAGCAGGAAAGGAACTAGGCCTCCTTAATGTAAACGGGTCCTCTGTGGAGAGGATGGACAGTTTCAAGTAGCTTGGTGGTCTGACCTGGGCGCTGCATACCGACTCAGTAGTGAGAAAGACATGGGAGAGACTGTTTCACCTCAGTTGCTTGAGGAATTGCCGGGTATTCCCCTCAAATCCTGAGGAATTTCTACTCCTGTATCATTGAGAGCTTCCTGGCAGGGAACATCACTGCCTGGTTTGGAAACAACACCGAACAGGACCACAAAGTCCTGCAAAGAGTGGTTAGTTTGCGCTTTGCTCTACCCTGCCTAAAAGATATTTACACCAGGCGCTGCAAGAATGAGGCTAGGAGAATCAGTAAGGCTCCCACCCACCCGGATAACCTTTGGGAAGAAGGTACCGGACCCACCAGCCAAGCACTGACTTACAAAACTTAAAAAAATCTAATGTCCCTCATCAATAAAATCAACACTGTATAAAACCTTTTCTTTAACATGATGACGTACAGTAGATGACTTAACAGAGTTATGTGTCTTATACCCTGTTCATACACTGACAATAACAAAGCCTTCATGTCACAGTTGGCAGGATCATTAGTGAGCATAGTCCACATCGAAACAAAGAAAACAAAGAAGCATATCTCATCTAACAAGCTAACAGTAAGGCAGCTGATTTATCTAGTGCATCTTCATTTTGCTATTGCATAACTGAGCGAATTATATAGAAATCTAGAAATCTACTTAATGATATAGTTTGGTCTCAGTTATTCACACATAAAAAGAAAAAAACAAATTTACTGCAGATTAAAATCATGTCAGGCTAAAATACACCTTGAATCAAACATTTAACAAAAATATTCTTTCCACTGAACATTATATATTATAAAAGCACTGAGATGGGACTTATCATGGAGAGCTACAGTAATCTTTACAAAATCTACCCATTATTCTCCATATGGCTTTTGCTGTATAGTGTTGGAGAGTGTGGATCTCAGAATCAGATTTACGCAGTGATCGTAACCCCGAAGACACGGGGAGGCAATTTGTGTGTTTACGTGCACTTGAGTCGCCGGGTTACAGTCATGTAGGAGATTAGAGAAACCTGGTTTACCTTCTCCTGAAGAACAATCCCTTCTCTGCCATGCACACAGGTAACCAGGTTTCTAATCAGTTTTATCAGTGAGCATGTGCATCACTTCAGACAGGGAGAGCAACAGCGGAGCGGGTGGATTAAAAGACAGGTAATTACACCTGTTGTCCGACTGAAACTTAAACTCTGGTTACTAACGTACATGTAAACACGGGTATAATGCGGTCGAAATGTGATCTTAAGACAAACACGTTCCATATGTTCGCTGGTAGAGTTATTGGTTGCTGTATTTATTCCACTTGTTCATACAGGCTGTGAACAAATTTGAATAACCCACTTTGTGTTTGCCAGGACATTATTTTGACCATCTGCGACCTCCTGGTAGTCCTCTGTAAATGAGGGAAATGATACCCACTTGATTTGTCTATCGGGGAACATCAGGGATGTAAAGGTTGGTAGAAAGGTACAGGGGCATGTTCGAAAAGACAAATGTTCAAACCATCCCTACTTTCTAACTTCCACACCTGGCCAGTTTCAGATGCTCTCCTGACAATATGACCATATTAGCTTTAGCTGAACTTTAGAGAGTGATGACTGTGAATTCTGTCCTCCATCTTTAACAGCACAGTTTTATTAGGAAGTGATCACCTTTAAACTTCCCCAACAATGTTTGAATCACATACCAGAAGGCATTTCTAGACTATTCACTAAAATAAGATACTTCATGCAGAAGGCTTGGGACTTGAGCAAGTTTGAGAGGTTAGCTAGGAGTCTTCAAAATGTAGAGACAACGTTTAGCACCAAACTTTTGGTCATGGTCTCGTAGATTACTGTATGTGGAGTTCTGCAGGCTGGTTCAACGGTCGTTAAGTTCTTGAGTCCTGCTCTGAGAAACAACCCTCCATTAAATGAGGGATCAAAGAGTCACAGTGACTGATAGATTAGAGCACAGTTAAAGCCACTAACCAACCGAAACGGACATTTGGTTGGTTGCTGATGGAATTGATTATATCGCCATTTCTTTCTTTCTTTGTTTACACACCCATGGGATGATGATATACTTGGCTGTACAAATAACAGTGTTTTCTTTCTTCTTCGTACATTTGAAATGCTAATCAACAACACAATTCTATTGTTCTTTAAAATATAGAGAGGATGAGGATATAGCTGCAACATTTGCAGGACGAGGTTATAACCATTAGTTTTTATGATTTCGGTCCCAGATTCTCGCCTGGATCCTGGGGATCCTGTCCTGGGACCTTCCCATTGTGGCTTCCATGCTTCAGGTTGCTTTGGGGTAGAGATGGGACGAGGGTTTCTTGGCTACAGACTTGGACGGTGATTATTTCTGAGGACTGCTCTGACATGGGGTGACCTTAACATGAATGAAGAGTGAAGCCGGCGACAGGCTGGAGCCATCCAGCTTGCGCAGTCGGACATGACGGTAACCTGCAGACATAAAGGCAAGAGGGTCAGAAGAAGAAGAGCCCTGCTGTCTCCACTCGTATGGATCCAGGACAGTGACAGTTTGGCATTGATACACACCTGTTCGGAGACTCGTAAAAGGCAGCGTGTATTGTCCTAGGAAGTCGTTGCTTGAAGTATAGTCATGGTCCTCCACCATGAAGCGAACCAGAGCCAGGTCAGGGACATGGACAGTAAAGTTAAAGGTACAGTCCCACCGCGGATTAAAGCCTGAAACAAGGAAAGGACACTTACTAACTTACAAACTAGACTTATTCACAACAACTTGTGCGATTTCACTTGACGCACTTTGTGTGAAATCAACGTTCATGATGTGTTCGGTTCCCAGTCTTTATTGTCTGATGTTCCCCCACAGCCAGAGTCTGACCTGGATGTTATTTAACACTATTAATTACATGAAATCAACATCTTTTTTTGTCAGCTGTCATTGTTTAGGTTGGTTTGGTCAAGTTTGCGGTCCTACTACAATCTATAACTTTTAGCTAATTCTGCTTGCTTGCTAGTTTACATGTGCTCTCAATATGTGGATATATTTAAATATATAAATAATTAATAATATTATATTTAAAATTAGTCAACCTATTCCATAATCTTTCTATGTAACACCTGGAAACAATTCTATAGTATGTCATTGTTATTTTAAAGATACTTCAAAGATGCAAAGGTCAATCTACCTTTTGTTTCAATTAAGAATCTTTCATCCAGGGTCCATTTACCAGGTTTTTCTGGAGCTTTCGACCGCATGTCATTAGCTACAATATGAGCTGTATGACCGTCTATAGCTGTGTAGAAATTCCTAAATTCTGCTACTGAAGCCATTAGCCATAATTAGCTTTTGTTGGTAGGGTAGGTATTTACCATTGTTATCAACATAATGGGTTTTCTTCTTATTGTTGTCTATGGGAACGCCATGTATCTCCACCCACACCTGAGGGTCCACGATGGAGCTGGGCTTGTCCCATTCTGGTTTGGGAAGCTGCTGAGCCGAAATAATCTGAAATAACAACAACACCAGAGTTTAATTTGATTACAGACACTTGATACTTGGTTGACCTATTGTGGTACTTGCTACTCATTGATAGCGCCGTCTTACCCGAACACTGAGCAGCACAGGTCTGTGGCCAGGACCTCCGCCAACGTTCTCCGGGTTGAACGTGGTGTCGGGCTGACACAAGAAGGGAGGCTTCAGGATGTACCCACACTGCCCATTCTGCAGGAACCTGCCTTGGTTTAGGTCCATCTGCTCACCAGGTGTCTGGAAATTCAAAGCAACTGGAGAGACCACAACACGTGTGTTAGCGCTAGCGTCTTCTGAAACAACCACAGAGCGGGACACAATAACATAAAATGAGCTCTCACCGATCTGACAGCCCCCGTTCCACATCTCCTGAGGGTTGTAGTTGGAGGACTGGAGGCGCTGGCCTGAGGGGTAGATCCTGCTGAGCTGGTGGCTGTTGTGACGCACAAAATACATCCCTGGAGGGGAAGGACGAGAAAGGTCCAATTGGTCCAGTTAGTCTAATGGTACGCTGATGACTCATTATGCTTTTGTCCTCGTGCTGCCTGAACTAAGTAGAATCAGCCAGCAATCAGCCAAATCTTCATTGCAATCTTTAGAATTTGTGGGCAACATGCAAACCATTTCTCTTTACTTTTACAAACACATCGTACCTGAGTCCTTAATGTGTCTGAGCGCTTCACTCTCAGAGAAAGAGGACATGTCAGTCGCAGGGTTCTTAGCAGCTTGTTCAAAGCCTTTAAAGGAGACACTGCGGGTGTACACCACCAGCTCTGACAGCTCCGGACTCAGCTTGGACACACCTGGCTGAGATGTCACACACAGAAACCCTTCACATTCGTTACCAGCCCAACCGGTTAACAGCTGGTCACTGCCAGTTCATCCTCTCTACTATTTTGCTGCTGGTGTTGTACCCACCTTCTTGTCCTCCTTCGGCTGCCGGGGTTTGCCTTCGGCGTGGCTGACCTCCTCTTCTGAAGAGCTGAGGTCTGAAGAGCTGGACGCGCCCTCCTCCACCACGTGCTCCTTCTTGCCCTTCACCAGGATTTTACCCTTAAGATCCTGTACAGACCACCAACATGACACACACACACACACACACACACACACACACACACACACACTCACAATTTATTAACAACTTGTTTGGAAATGATTGACCACTAGAGCTACTACTGCAGGTACAGCCACCATGACTGCCTCTACAGTAATACTGCTACTACCACTACTGCTAACTAATATTTCACTTACTAGCACCACTTTAGGGGTTGCAAAGTAATTAAGTACATTTACTCGAGTATTGTGCTGAAGCAGTAGTAACTTTAAACCCTAGCACCTACAAAGCACTGCGCTTAAGTTGTAGTACATTACATAAAACCATGTGAGTGTAACTACACTTCAAACACTTGTGACGGTGCCTCGGGGGAGTGTGATTACTGGAGCACAGATCACGAGTGCATGCACCAACTCTCACACACATCGCACAGAAGAACAGATGGACCCAGATTTCCCCATCTGACACAAACAGCCTGCTCTCTGCTTCACACGTCATCCTAACAAAGTTCACTTTTGCCACCAAGACAGAGAAAGTGTTTACAAATGCTTTCTCATACACAAGAGAGAAATAAAAGTCCTGCCACACAGTTGGAGAAAGAGAAAAGTGGATGGGAGTGAAATCTTTAAGCACCAGTCATTGGCTATTTTTAGCCACATCCTCATTTAATCATGTCAGGTTTTCTTTTTGCAGAAACTGCCAATGTGTGAGAAAATTGGCTGTGGTTCCAGTGCATCATCTACATCCCCAGTTAAATACACTATTCGTCTCAATAGATTTGGCAGAGTTGTTGTGGAAGAGTGTCTCGTCACCTCTGGAGAAGGCATTTTGTAAGGATCCAGATGACTGAGGGGCTTAGTGAGCAGCTTGTGTCCCAGGATGGATCGCAGGTGTCGAGCCATCACTGTCTGCTGCTCCACGGAGCAGTGGTTCTCCAGGGACAGGATGAGTGGGTAGGGAGATGCCTGGGAGAGAGGGATGATGGTCAGGGAGAAACTAATTGATTTATACCGTATTATATCTTTAATGTGACCATCAGGAGCAAGTTAGGGTTCAGCATCTTGTCCAAGGACACTTTAATCATTTAGAAAGATAATGTGTAAACGTTTATCTGTACCGTGTATCTCTAATAGTGTTCTCACTTTAAAAGCATATTCATTGATGGTCTCAATGACTTCCACAAAGGGCACTTTGGAGGTGAGCGTGTGTCCGTGGTAGATGACTGGTTCTCCTTTATCTCCATCCCAGCAGTCCAGCTCCACACAGCGGCAGCCGTGATTCAGGGCTCTGGGAGAAGAAATCAGCATTAGCAATCTCCAAAACAGCGATGACTCTGAGTAAAGGTGTCACTGCCCTTCATCTCTTTCTTGCTGGAGACCAGAAGAGGTCGCAACAACGTCCAGAGAGAAGCTGCGTCCCTGTCCACAGCATGCATGTCTGGCAAGATATGAAGGCTGGGGGCTTGACAGTGTATCTCTTCCCCAAATGAGACATTATAGCCTCACATGCTGGACAAGCACAGCACGTGCTTCACTTTCTGATAAGAGTACAGACACAACTCTCACTGTGTTTATACAAGGACCAGATGGCTCCTGCCTTACAAAACACACCAAGGGAGACCCGTAGCATTGGACACCGAGTGGGCAAAGTTCCAAGAACCCTGTGTTTCCCTTCCTCCTTCCTCTTCAGAAGGGTGTGTTTCACAACATGCGGTTGTCTTTTAGTGTCCACACTACAGACACCAGCCTGGAGCAGGAGCGGCCTCTCCTGCCGGGAGCTTTTTGAGCACAACTAAAAGTTTCCCATAAAAATGTTGTGACCATAACATGCACGTTGGTCTACTTTCAGCAGATATCTAAATGACTGCTATGTGATTAATGATCAAGGGATTGGGTTTGCACAATACCTCAAGTGCATCTAACACAGTCAAGCAAAAGGGTGAAGTGATGCATTACAGTCTTGTGTCACTCTCACCGGATGTACGGCTCTGTGCTGCTGTCCCCAGTCAGCTGGTCCTTGGTGAGGTAGGTGTTGTGGGAGGAGGAGATGAAGTAGTGTGTCAGCGGGTGTCTCATGTCTTGGTAAACCATGGCATGCTCCGGGTTAAACACACAGTTCTCCTTGGACAGCATGTACATGGTGAAACCATTTGGGGTCATGAACTGGTTTTTCTGGGCTGAACTGGGCAAAAGGCAGAAACCGTGAAACGTCAGTAAAGGTGGGGGGGATTTATTATGTAGTAAACAAACTGGTGCTGGTGGTCATGGTGCAATTTGTAACATACAACTACATTTTGTTTCTATGATATGAGATGTGTATGAGACGTTGGGATACGCTTGTTCGGAACTAGTTCGTACGATGTTTTCTGAGCGGCCAAGAAGTGGTATTGTCTAAATATGTGGACAACAAGTTCATAGTCTCTCCTGGAAGGAGTTTCTAGTGTTACACACGGTAAAGACTGAAAAAAAAGAGCTAGAGAGAGAAGTTCAAACCTCCACACATCTGGTCAGTCGTTGTGAAAGCCGGATTGTCCATTTCGGAAAGTTACAGAAATGGTCGGGCGTTGGAAAGGCCGAGTACACTGGCCCCTTGTAAATCTGAGCTCTGACATTTTAGGACTATAAAAGACCATTGAGATAAATAAATGAATAAATAAGCAAAAGAGTTCGGAGTAGCCGTTTCTTAAGCTTAACTGCTTAAGTACCTATTTCCACATTAGGTCTACAGTGAAAATGAATTTTTTTACATCTGGAGAGACGTCTCACATGCTTTGTTCTCATCACGTTGACTGCTGAATCAGTCTTTACGTTGGATCTCAGTGGTATCTACCAGTCAAACAGGCACCAGCTCACATATCTGGTCTCCTTAGTGCCTATTTTATGTCCCACTTACTTACATATCCAGCAGACATGCAACAAAATATCTGGCTTTTTAGCCGCTGGACGCTTTTCTGTATTTAACATGTTACAAGCTTTGTCTGTCTGCCATTTGGTGCTGGGCAGGTAGCGTTTGCTAAACATTAGACAGGTTGGCAATATATTGTTACTAAGCACCGTACCCCACTCGTTAAGTTCATAGGTGAGGATGAGGCTTTGGGCGTGGATGAGTGACGCGTCCTCCCCCTGGTCCTTCAGGAAATCCCTCAGGTCCACCGTGGACAGCACGCAGCCATTCGCAGAGTACTGGATAAACGCAGCATCCAGCTCCGGTCTCCGTAGCAACTCCCTGCAGAAAACTTCAATCTCCGTGTGGTCCAGACGGCCGTCGGCTGACTGGTCACATTTCTATCAGAGAGACGATCACACTTTGAATTTCTGACTGATACGAGGCCAAACGTTTTTAAGAACGTGTGTGTGTGTGTGTGTGTGTGTGTGTGTGTGGGTGCAGCTACCTGGAAGAGGCTGCGGGCATACTGGTCACTCAGGTCAATGTTGATCATCCGCAGCAGGGTCTGGACCTCGTCGTAGCTCATCTTATCATCGTGATTCTGGTCGGCCCGACTCAGGAACGCATGAATCCAGGTGGCACACAGAGACAGTCAAGGAAGCAGCAGAAATGTTGGAGTTTTGATGGATAAAACACATATTTAAACATACTAACTCTGTCTGTTTGTGTTGGTATTATGTTTTCAAGTATCAACACGTGTTTTACACTATCGGCACTACTGCTGGTTTGTGTCCTTCCTGTTACCTCCCCATACACCCTGCAGACAGTCCTACACTTCAGTTTGGATATTGGTCAAGTTTCTCCTTCTGGGTCATGTTTTCCACCCTCTCCTGCAGGGTTCGGATGCCGCGGGACCAGTGCTGAGCCTCCTCCTGGCTCTGGCAGAGGAGATCCAGGCTCTTGCGGGGCCCTTTGAAGACCACCGTCAAACACCGGCCCTCGGGTACCGAGCCGACCATCCGCCGCAACGTCTCTGACTGGCAACCCTCCCGAACGCACTCCACCTCCATGATCGAGACTGAAAGAGCAGAGGATCATCCATTCTGTTATCGAGTGGCTCCGAGAGGAACGTATGAATGCTTTGTTGTTTCACAGGTTTATTGCTTTTAACTGCTTTTCTTTTTAGGTATTGTTTAGTTTTATCACATTGTAGACATCTGAGAGCTTAGACAGAAAATATTAGGATCAGATATTTAAAAAAAGGGGACCACAACAACAAAAATGGTAATAAAGAAGAAGCCATTTTTCTGGGAGCAACCGTTGAAAATTAATTAATTAACTAATTGAATTTGTCTGCTGTGGGTTTTTTCTGTGCAGCAAACCTGAACGAGAACGACGCAGGTATAATGTGCACGACGCTTTCCTACTTGAGGTAGTTGCTGTTTAGCGTAGCATAGCATACGATTTACATAATTTACATTTTCATCAAGCCTTTCAGTGAACCCTCAGGCTTTGTGTTGGAACAACCGTATCTCCAGACAGAGCCATGCTCTATGGAAAGACTGTGGGAATACAATAATAATAATAATGATAAAGCTTTATTTCAATTTCAGGTCTGTAACTGAACTCCCTTTGCCTCTGGGACCTACTGGTGTCTGTAAATAATATTATAAAGAGTATAGTTTAGACCTGCTGTCCAGTAAAAGTGCCCCGAGACAACTTCTGTTATGATTTGACGTTATACAAATAAAACTGAACTAGTAGTGTGTATTTAAGGAGGTGTCACTGAGTCACTAAAACACACACACACACACACACACAAACACACACCTGAGCAAAAAACAAGTACTTTGAGAAAAAAAACACAGTTTGTCGAGTTAATTTAAGACGCTGGAAGAAAACAAATGCCTCAGAAGTGAAAGAATGGGTCAGCTCAATGGTGGAAATAACATTTCATGACCGATCAGGAGGAAGGGGCGTCTCCCCGGGACTGGTCCTGGGTCTAAATATATATATATATATATATATATATATATATATATATATATATATCAGTCTCCTCTGTGAATATGTGACACAGATGTACCAGTACGGCAGGTTTCCTCGCTGGTTTTAATTGGTTTGTTTGTGTTCTCCTTCTGGGTTTGTATGCCATGTACTATGCCTTTCAAAAACACTCATAACGTTCTATCATGATCTATATCACCTCTGAAACCAAACCTACACCCTCAACAAGACCCAAACCATGTTAAAGGACCAATTTTAAAGGACCACAAGACAAAATATCAGGAAGCACTCGACTAGAGCACAAACATCTGATGTAAAACTAGCTGAGACATTTCTGCATGTGGCTGATAATCTTCCGCTTCCTCGTATCCACATCTGTCACATCCCGTTAGGCTGTTTCTTGTTTTATTTTGAAATTCGTCTTGTTTCTTTAGTTCCTGCTGCTCAGGTTGCTCATCGGCCACGTCTGTAAATATACCGGTCCCCTTTTTGACCTCTGCCGGTCTTTGTTTGTCTGTTTCTGCCCAACCCAATGTGTTTGGTACTTTTGCCATTTGATGTCCCCGTTGTTTACTCGAGTCCTTTCCACGCTGTCTGACAACGTCAAATCCAGTAAATCTAGTTGGGGGAGTTTTCAGAGGCAGGTCTGGATCAGAGAGGAGTACACCATACAACACGACCTGAATATAATCCCATCTTGTTGGTGTGTGTTTGGGTGTGAAGATGTGATATACACACACTGTGCCACACCACAAGACATCTAGTCTTGTGGCGATTAAAGGCCTTGTACTGTACTTGGGAAGCTAACCTAGTGTTCCAGTAGCCCCAAACCACAGGCTCCAGGGCCGACTCCCACCGCCGCGGAACGGCCTTTTATCTCACTGGTCGGGCAACAGCAGGATCAGCTCGGCTGCCATTTTAGGCTCAAAATAGATTAGCTCTATAATCAGACCCTCAGATAGCAGAGAGAGAGAGAGAGAGGGAGGTAGAGCAGTAAGTACCAGTTAAAGTGAACTAAAATAGATGCTGTACGTCTATGTTTTACCTTACACACCCAGTCACTGCACCGAGCTCCTCTGGGACACTTTCTATGGCTGGTTACTAATTATCTCATGGAGATGGTTGTTAACTCTGGGTGGGGTGTTTAATGCATATGGTGGAGGTCTTCAACCGAGACCCCCCTGCATCTAAATCAGGTTAGGTAAACGTTCTGTTACTAAACGCAGTGTGTCCGTGTGTCTAGCTTCAGCTGATCAGGTCTAACAGCAACAGTGTTCATAGTTGTAGTGGATATGAATAAATATGTAAGGGTATTTAAAAAGCCTGAAAGGGGCTCGCTAAAAATATGTAAACCAGGAAAAGTCCACTCCTTTCTCAACGATTTAAAGTTACAAGAATGGTCGGATGTAACATCAGAAAGGAGCAGCGGGAGGAGGTTGTAGATGTTAATCAATGACCTGATAAGCACCTGATAACCAAGTGGACTCGCTATTAGATCTCATCACCTGATCTGAGAATTTGGTGTATTATGCTAGTAGCGGCTAATGTAGCGTCGAGCAGGTGAGCAGCGTGCTACAGAGCTCAGGTAACATCACAAGATATGATCCATTTGATGTTACATTATTACATACATTATTTTCATTTTCAAACTTCGTGAAAAGTCTTCAGACCCGACTGACGTTGACTCAAATGGGATAATTTGTGGCACAAAAAGGCTTTATACTTCTGTTTTCACACACCCACACCCACACCCACACACACACACCCACACACACACACCCACACACACACCCACACACACACACACACACACACACACACACACACACACACACACACACACACACACACACACACACCTAGTCTGAAAAAGACGTCCTAAAAGGTCCTTTGCCTTGTTCCTGTCAGGAAGTGCTTGTATGTTTCTGCAGTTCATTTAAATTAACACACACACACACACACACACACACACTTACAGGACTGTTGCTCCTTGGCCCGGCTGGAGGTTTTGTGGGACTGACACCAGACAGTGACGCCGTCTTCCAGCAGCTTCAGAGTCCGTCGCTTCTGCCAGCGAGGCGAGCGGATCTTCACATACAGACGATGAAAGAATCCATTAAATCTTATTTTATTACTATTACGAGCTACTACTAATAACTAATAACTAGTAGTGTGTTCATACCTTGACCATAGTGGAACCCTGCAACATCTGCTTCACATCTTCATTATCCTCCACTCCTATAAAAGCAAACAGAAAGAGGCTGTTTGAAAAAAGACAGATGTGTACGTTCAGAAAGTAATCTGAGCTCGGTAGCACTGAAGGAAGGAGGGGGGTGAGGAGAGAAAAGGGAGGATGAAAAGAGTTAAAAAGGGGTGTAGAGCATAGACAGAATTATAAGTTAGTGTATATACATCTGTTGCACCGCAGCAGCTCATATGGGAACTCTGTAATTCTGATATTTCGGTCCTGGACCAGCAGTCGGGTGCGGCTGGAGATGACAAGGTCTGAGACGTAAAGAGTCCCAGAAGGACTTGATGTTGTGGAGGACGGGACACATATAGAGAAGAGGAAAAGAGAGAGAGAGCGATGGTGCAGAGGTGAGACAGGGAGGGAGACTGTTTCATCAGCTTAAGCCGTATCCTGTGACGCCTTTTACAAAAAGGGCATCTTTCAGGCAGTATGGATTTTGTAATACACTCATCAGTGTGTGAAGCAGCAGGTCTGTGTGTTTATTAGGTAGGATGTCCCTGAAGACATGGCACTTTTTAAACAACTTAAGCAGCAACGTTTCTTAGCTTAGCATCAAATTCCTTTCTTTGCAGATGACGTTCAGCTCTACGTTGCAGTCAACACTTCTTGTCAACAACACTTTGCTACAAACAGACTTTTCATACAGAGGCTAAATCCAAAGTTGTACATTCAGTCACAGAGCAGAGCGGCGTGGCGTCGCCTTGTGTCATGTTTACAGTGACATCAGTCATTCACTGCTGCTAATCCTAGTCCACACATGCCAAATGAAATGATATTGATGGGATGTTTTGGGACATTATCCTACTGATTATTTTGTAGATAAACCTTGTGACCCCTGCCCCTTAAAAACCCCCAAACAAAACAAAAACCCGGAGCTATAAGATCCAGCTTCATAACTACAACAGAAAATGTTCTGTTTCTCCCAGTTCAGATGCAGGCTTGTCTGAAATTGGACGATGCAACACAGCTAACACGTTAGCATTTGTTTACTATGACTAAACAAATTTACCCCAATAAAGACATCATGATAATATTCTGCATATATGTTTCTGTAAAAGAAAACAATTTAATAGACAATATAAATGATAAATTACACAAAGCTTACGCAATAGTTTATAGCTCAACATCTACACTTTACAATGGTTGCCATTGTAGATACATAAAACTACAGTAAACAATGTTCTTTGTCAGTTTGAAGTAATCCAGCTGCAGGTAAATCTTTCTTACTATACTCCCAGTCTGACTGTGCAACATCTGTCAACCCACATCAGGATGATGATTTATCTTTGGGCTTATTCCTCCAGCAGCAGACCACGAGTCACAGCTGGGATTATTAGTACAATGGCTGTCTTGGATTGGATTAGCACACGGGAGCTCGGTGGGTGTGAATGTGTAGTGTGCAGTCGACCCCTGAATCAGATATAAATACATTTCAACAGGTTTATTTAATCAGTAAAAGACAATCAAAAGCAGGTGCATTGCACATTATAAAGTTGATGGTCTTAAACACAAGCTTTAAGCTGCACACATCAATATCTTTTATACTGATGGAATAGTTCAACACTTCAAAACATTTCTTTCTGGGAGCAAGATAAGGAAATGAATATCACTGTCATGTTTGCCCATTATGAATGGGTTCTGTGCCAGGAGGCTAATCGCTTAGCTTAGCATAATGAAATATAGGCGTTAGCATTTATAATAAATAAAAAGCTGCATGTATTTTAGTTTTGAAATGTAAAAACAAGTTGTGGTTTTACAGTGAGTTACGTGCTGGAACCCTTTTCTTTTTGATTTTTTAAGCTAGCTGTTTTGTACTTCTTCCAGTTTTTATGCTAATGTAGGCTAATGACCTCCTGGCTCTGTACTTAATGCACAAACATGAGCGGTATCAGTTTTCTCATCTAACTCAAGAAAGCAAACAACAGCTGTAATTATTTCCTGTAATGTTTCCTGCAGGAGAACGCCACGTTTCAAGCTCCTGGACGGGTTTTTAGGCTTTTTCTCCTCCACATTCCCTTTATAAATGATGTATTACATCATTTTAAAATGTTTTATATGTGTAAATAAAGAAAGAAAAAGAAAAGACGCTTTATAAGATGATATGTCAGCTTGTTCCACTGACCGGCCACAGAAATGAATAAATGTAGCTTTGACGTTTCAGTGTTATACATTTATTATAAATGCTAAAGTGGCGACTGATGTAGACCGTAGAAAAGACGTGTTATGGGATGGTTTCCTTCATCTACTGCAGTTCCACTTAAGGCCAAGCAATCTCATTAATGACCGTCCAGTAAGTGCAGTGGCCAATAGGATGTGTGGACAGTAAGTTTCCTCTGAGGAGAGCCTGAAAATGGGCTCTAAGGGGCCCCGTGGCTTCGTTTTCATACAGCGGTGCACAACCTTATGTGTACGTGTACATGTGCACTGAGGGGAACAGGAAGGTATACGTTGTGTTTTCGAACAAAATGACTATTTCCACTGTAAAAAAGAATCTTTTAAAAGGTACTTTATGCTCTCCTTCACAGATACTGCTGAGCCGTCGCTGACTCAGCAGGACTCAGCAGCTGAAACAGACGACTCACTGCTATTTGGGAAGGGCTGGGCCACTCCGCTCACAAAGGAGTCTTGATACTGGGAAAACACACACACACACACATTCCCCTGCGTTGCAGAAACGTTGCAGCCGTGGGAGACATTTAGAGGGTGTGTGTGAGGAGGAACAGTGATAAGAAACTGAGACTGACCTCTTTAAAGTGACTGACCTCCAAACAACAGGTAAGCACAGAACAGTGTGATGAAACCACGTGATCTGACAAAGGATACGCGCTGCTGCACACAACTGCACGACTGCAGTGTAGTGATATTTACTTTGAGATAAAGGACACACAAGCACACACAAAAACCAGTGTTTCATGTGTACATGTGATGTGTCTGATGTGATGAAGTCAGCTGGAGACACATTGGTGTAAAACTGCAGGCAAACTGGTACTGAAAGCCTCGTCTCAAAGAATAAGAACAATAGTGCATCAGTAGAAGAACACGCCCGGCTTCTCGAGGTGTCTTTAAGTAAAAGTGGTGCAATTCACTAACATGTGCGATGTGTTTAGAAATAAATCTCTGAATTTCCTTCACACAGATTTTAATTCCTCAACCACAAATAGTGTCTGTTTGTAGATGCTGCTGCTCTACGTCTCAATGCAAAACCAATGCAAAACCTTCCACCTCGTGTCACTCGTGTAGGCCCATCCCACCGAACCCTCAGCGTGAGCCTCACAGAGACCCCCACCCTCCCACCGCCCAGTGCTTCTCGGATGCAGAGCAGAGCGCTCCAGGCTTCAGGGTCCAGCAGTGGGAAGAGAGGCTGGTGCACTGCGCACACACCGGCCCCCGTCGTTATCACCAGTTGTAGGATTTTTCACCGTCTGAAGGGTGAAAACCCGTCAGCTATTGGCTCTTCTACAAAAGCACATCTCCTGTCAGGGGAGGGATTATCTGAAGCCTGAAAACAGAGCCAAGAGGAGGGGCAGAAGTGGATGTTTTCCCTCACACCACTTATACAATACAGTTATTATGGATTGTTTTGCCCAGTGACGCCAAAGAAACACTACCTGCCTCACCTTAATGGGCTTTTCTCTGAACCGTAGAGCTCCAGTGGTGCTGCTGATATCTGTATTGTCTCTGCAGGCACACAGGTGAAACTATGAAGGGCTTGGAGGCTAAGTATGCTATCATATGACAGCTCTAATAAAGGTTCAGGTCAGTTTACCCAAATTACAAAAAAAACACATTTTCTCATTATCCTCTAGTGGTATTAAGCTGCAAACAGCAAAGATCAAAGTCTCTTTCCAGACACAACGCCCCAGTTATTCTGGATAATCCTCACAAATGGCAGTTTTCATTGAGCACATCTACTTTGGGAGAAAATAGTTCCAATCAAACTGCAAATGAACCCTTTAAGTTTAAGACAAGTGCACCATCACCACAGCAGGATCACTCTGTTTCTGCTGGTTATGTAAAAGTGTGGTTACATCAGTTTGTGCTGAGCCAAATCATAAGCTTAGAAATCAAATCTATCTTTTATTATTATTTTATTTAAATCAAGTGTATTATTACAACCAGCAGCAGCTCCATTTGTTGACCTCTCCGAGCATTAATAAATGAAATCAAACGTATTTTGGTTTGTATGTTCTGCTCTATTCAGCCTGGGATTACACAAAGTGCTTCTTGTACAAACATATCTTCTTAGTGTGCAGAGGACAGTGACGACACAGTGACCAGACCCCAAACAAGCAAGAGTGGTTAGCACCTGGAAACACGTTGCCCTGAATATCCCCCCCCCCCCATGTGGGACACCAAAGTTTAAAAGCAGCCTGGACAAAATCCACAGCGTGTCCCTGAATCCAAAACACAAACGCTGCTTTTACTTTTCTACCTGACGAACAACACGACCAAAACTCAGTGACTAAATAACTCACGGACGCTGCTGCAGCCGGCTCAGGGGCTGAGTCCAACAGAAGCACCTTTAAGGTACACGGACCAGAAATATGATGACGGGATTGTTTCATTTCAAATATTAAAAGATTTTTGGTTTCCACGAGTGATTGTGTTGATGATGAAACACCAGATTATGTTGCATTTTTCAAAAGGTTTCTGTTATTGATCATATCATCTAAAAGAAAAGTATAAACGCTTCTTTAAGTCACAAAAAAGTCCAAATATTCCCTGATTTCAGCTGCTTCAATGTGAAGATGTGCAGTTTTTCTCTATTTTACATCACTTTCTAACACTTTGTATGGTGCACATTTGCACATCATAAATGTATGATGTACCATACATACATTTATAAATGATGCAGATGTCAAAGCCGACCTCCCCGTGCTTTTAGGGGTTTGGTCAGAATAATCAAGCACACTGTGCAGCTGCACTCTGCTGCTTTTCTCTGATTTAACTATATACAACATGTACAGTATTATACACATATACGGTATCGTTTTTGTGTATGTGATATATATATAAATATATATATATTGATTAATAAACATATATATATATATACACACACACACACATACTTTTAGCTAACTACAATATTAAGAATACACTATATTTGAAGGTTGGCGATTATAAGGACAGAAATCATCTAAATTAAATCTATAACGGCAGTCACACACACACACACACACACTCACACACTCACACACACACACACACACACACACACACACACACACTCACACACACACACACACTCACCCAGGCTCCTCAGGGGATCGATGGCCTTTGACTCGGACGTCCCGGCTCCGTTCTTCGCTGCTTTCTTTCTGTTGCCCAACATCACGCCAGGAGGATGCGCTGTATTTCTGCTCTGCCTCCCTCCCTCCCTTCCTTCGCCTTCCCTGTGGCCGGGTCCTGTGTGGGTTCCTCGGGCAGATGATCCGCAGTCTAGTGGATCAGCTGCGTGGAGCTCGTGCAGGAGTACAGCTCGGGCTGCATCTCATGGTTTTATACCGCAGGAGGACAACAGGAGTCCGGCCAAACCTTCTCCCCGCTGATGTCACTGAGATTGCATTTCTAAATGCAGAGCTGTGGGAATCAGACAGGCGTCACAAACGACTGCAGGCAACAGCTTCCTGCGGCGAGTTTCAAAATAAGAGTCGCGTGGATATCAGGTTTCATGTCAGTTACAACTTATTTACACATGCAGCTAATTATCCTGCAGGTGTAATAATCTTAAGATGTATTAACATGTTATAAATACTTATTATAACTTAACTAATATTCTTAACTCAATGTCCAGTACTAGTTTTTTCCTCAACTTTCAATCACATCTCCTGGTCTTCCTCAGAGGAAGGAGTTTGCTGTTGTCATGGAAACAGCTCACTGGAAATGACTTCACTCTCAACGACTATATGTTATTTCTAATGTCTCAGTCTGCGCTGTGTTCAGTAGGTCAACTTTATGAGTAATAAACTATTGGAAATGTAAAATAAAGGTCCTTTGAGCTTAATACTAATATTTTAGTAAATATTTAGAATATATTATATATTATATATAAGTTTTTCCTCCTGGTCTTTGCTCTGTATTATATCCCACTGCTGAAAACTAAAAACTATAAATGTATTTCATAGATTTTCTTTGTGAACTGAAATACAAACCTCTGATCGTCAAATAAAATCAATCAAATTACAAAATTGAAACTGAATAATTTCTAAAGATTTCCCCTTTTTCTGATTTGATTTATTTCCTCTTTGTAGCCTATAAAGAGAAAAGAAAATTCTTCATTAACGCTCTTGTTAAGCTTTGATTTTGAAGGCGAGTGGTCGGTGCTTCCGGGTTTGTATCGCGTGTCTCCGGCAGCTTGACAACAGACGGAATTTAAACGGATTATAGACCGTGAAGAGACGCTCGTGCGTCCAGTGGGAAATCGCCTTCCTCTTCTCGGTCTACTAATTTCTAATTTCATCCAAATCACAGTCTAAGTGATGAAGGGACTGATAACTCAAAGTGTTCATCCTCTTATACTCTGCGCAGTAAATGGGTCACCGGTGCTGCACTGATCCGTGCGCAGTTCGGCCCGTGTGTCCCGGTTGCTTCTGTGCTGCCATTTAAACTGTGTTTTAACTGTGCAACGACAAAGAGAAATGCATAGACAGAATTACAGGTGGCTTTGTTTCAGAACTGATTTGAACAATTTAAGAAATCTTGGGGGTGTCGGGGTGGGAGGGTCTGATACAAGCCAGCCCTCTGCACGGCGGGTAAACAGCGCTGCAGGTAAACAAGGTTCTTGTTCACCTGGGCGTCGGACGGTCTGATCGCTGGCGTGATTGGCTGCGCAGCGTGACGTCAGGTTGCGTTTTTATTTTTTGCGACTTTTGGCGGCAGGCCGCTGCGTTTTTCTGCGGCACCACAGTTCACCGCTTCAAATGAATGGAAAAATCTGCGTTTTCACCGCAGCGACTGATTCTATGTGAATTCGGTGCAGGGCTGGGTCTGATGAGCAGCTATACATCAATAAACACTCCTCCATTCATACTTTTAATTATATATGAATAAAACATCCCTAAAATAATATTGATATTTATTCATACATGATCATTATTATTATTTTATTTTTTTATTAACATCAATTAAAAAAATAATTCAGGGTTGTCGCTTTAAATGTTCTAGTGGGCATGGCCAGCTACGTGTCACGTGATTTAACCCGGAAGTGGCCGGAGACGATCGGTCAGTTCCAGCCCAGGTCCAAGTCCATGGGCAATTTCACAAATGAACTTCACCGTCAAAGTAAAACTATAAATAGCGGAAACAACCATCTGTAGATCACCCGGTCTCTCCGTTCAAGACCCGACCGTCGGTCTGCATCCTGTTGGCGATGACAAGCGGCAGAACACACAGCCGGTGAGGTGAGTCCACAGCTAACTGCTGCTAAGCTACATCGGGATCCCTAACTTGGTTAGCTAAGTTAGCTAGCTCAGCTAACTCATGTTTATTATCATTCTCGTTTTGTCTTCTCAAACCAAACTTTAGGTTTGCAACACGGTGTTTCTCAGCGTAAATATGTAGCATGATATCATGTTTACGTTTTTACGTTAGTTATTGGCAATTATTCTGTTCGGCATGAATCCGTTAGCAGGAAAACAGCAGCGCTATAAATCAGTATAACTAGTAATTACACCATAAAGACTGAGGATTAACATCTATCACAACTGTCCACCTCCACTGAAACACACTGCTGCACAGCGTTACTGTGTGTGTGTGTGTGTGTGTGTGTGTGTGTGTGTGTGTGTGTGTGTGTGTCTCTGTCTCTGTCTCTGTCTCTGTCTCTGCAGTTACATTCAGGGACTCAGACTGTCATGCCGGTCCCGGCGATGGCCGAGCCTGTGGTGGATCACCAGAAACGCTTTCAGACTGCAGTGGATGTCATCCACAACCTTCCCAAGAATGGTATTTAGCCTTTCACAGCCATCACAGTGTCTCTCACAACATGTTGCCTTGTCACCTTGTTGTTGTTGTTGTTGTCGTCAAACTGGAGTGTGGCTTCTTTAATGTGTGTGCATAAGAAGGTCACACTTAAATGGCCACTTTCTTTATGGACTTTGGCGTAATGCAATACAAACACATTGTATGGAATAAACAATCTGTCTTGGATACATCTTCTAGTTTTCTTCAGTCTTCTTCCATTTCCGTTTGAACAGACAAACACTCAGAGAAGCAGCAGGCAGTTAAACAAAGCTGCTGAATGTTCGTCTCTTGCAGGTTCCTACCAGCCGTCCTATGAGGTGATGCTGCGTTTCTACGGTCTGTACAAGCAGGCGGTGTGTGGACCCTGTACCATTTCTCGACCTGGCTTCTGGGACCCAGTGGGTCGCTACAAATGGTCTGAATGTGCAGTGTTCACGTTAGTTTTATTATTCAGTTGCTCTGATGAGTGGCCTTCTTTCTTTGCTACCTGTTTCCTTGGAGTTTGGTGCGGTGTTCCCTCAGTTAATCTCCACACAGTGTCAACTCACTGTGACCTTTTGTGTTCTCGATAAGGACCTGCGGTGGATTTTATATTACAAGCCCGAGATTAGGGTCTTTCTTAAGGAGATCTTGGACTATCGCTAACATGTTCTGTCAGGTCACTTCTAACAGATTAAGAAGGAGCAGTCACATCCTTAAGGTGCGTGCTGCTTCTAGCAAACGTTTCTTTGTGCAAGATTGGACAACAGAGGTCACATGACATGTTAACACCTAGATCTCTACAATGGGTTTTAGTGCGGGAGCAGAGTCTGGACTTCAGATAAAAGCTTCTGATTTATCGGAGTTTAACTGAAGAATGTTTTTAACATCTGTAAGAGAGGATTGTAGGACTCTATTTTGGATTGAACAAGTCTCCTTTAGTGACTCTGAAAACGTTGGCTCAGATTTCACATGGCAGAGAAGCACAGGACGCTGCACACGAACAAAAGCACTGACGGTTCTGGTGGATGTGTTTAGGGCCGCCTGGAGCCGCCTGGGCGACATGAGCAGTGAGAGCGCCATGGCTGCGTACCTGGACGAGATGAAGAAAGTAGCACAGGAGGTACGTGACATTTATTTCATTCAGACACTTCAATGCAACATGATGAGCTCTGCTGCAGCTACACCCCCTCAAAATGTACATCTGAATTAATGTCTCCAATACATTACGCGAAGAGCATCAGCTGCAGTCTGAGGCACTCAACAGGAAGTCAGCAGTCTCTCCGCAGCACGCCGCCAGCTCAGATCAACACGCGGACTAACCATCAATCTTGTGACAGACTAAGGTTTGCACTGACTCTGCAGGTCATCGACACCATGCCCATGAACGAGAAGGCGGCCTCGCTCTTCCACCACTTCCAGCCTCTCTACCTGGTGATTGATGACATGCCGCAGCCTCCGGAGTCACTGCTCACGCTCGTAGGAGGTCAGTGCCTCCAGCCGGCAGTGAGATCTGACTCTCTGCATGTTCTTTAGTCTGGCAGGAGAAATGGGTTCCATGTGCAGGGTTTTCAGCTTTATAGGAACTGAATGAACCGGTGTCTCACTGTGTGGATGTCCCTAAGAGTCTTTGTCCATTACTGCAGGTCTGAAAGGCAGTGAGCATGCTGAGGGGCCAGCAGAGACGCAGGGTGGCCCCGAAGAAGACTCTTCTGTTCCAGAGGGCGCAGATCCAGATCAGGTCTTCAACCTGTCTGAGGTTATAGACCTCACTGCTAACACCATCCCTAATGGTGTGTAATGGAAGGAGCTTTCTGCCTGTGTACAACGTACTGGAGTGATCACAGACAAAAGCATCAAGACCTTAACTTAGTTTGTACAAAACCATGTCAAAGCATTCACTAAGAAACTGGAAAAAATATTTTTCAAACAGATATGAATAGACACTTGTGCTTTCTGTAAACGTGTATCTGCACGCCTGCTGTGCTCCTGCAGACTCTGGCGTGTCCGAGTGTTTGCTGCTGACCAGCGACTCGGAGAGCGAGGTTTTCTGTGACTCCGTGGATTCAGTGGAGCAACTCTGCAACATCAAGGTACGACTGGCTCTGCAGGGTGGCTGCAGCATGTGAGCCATTAGCAATATACAGAGCAGATTAACCTCGAGGCAGCGTTTCAGACCACACAAGGAACAGGACTTTAAAAGTAATGGATAAAAAGTGTGAATGGAGTTTCTTTATATGCAAATAATAAGGTTGATTTCTGTTCACAGATTCCACTTGTCAAGTTCAATGGTTTTCCCCTGGAGTCAAGTCCAGTTCAGAGCCACCAGCTGGATGGAGGTCTGCAGGTCCGACAGGTCGGAGCAGGTCATGGTGGAGAGGGGGCGGAGGATGGAAAGGGTCACGGTCCCGTCAGAAGGACTCGAGACACCGGGCGGGAAGGTTCCTACCACAACTGGAGAGAACGTAAGCTGCTACGATGTGAAACCCACCGAACACAATGAAGACGGGAAATAAATTGTGTCAAATATAGAAATGAACATTTGTTACATAAGCGGAGTATTTTTTATTATTATGAGATGTTATTTTCCTAATTACAGTCTTAAATAATGAATGGTTTGTAGGTGGTGTTCCTCAGGGTAGTCCGAGGCGGGGGGCCCTGGGCGGTGGTGGAGGGTCCGGACGAGGAGGAGGGGACGGGTCTGAGGGCGGAGCTGAGAGGATGCATGACACCCAGCTGCAGCAGCAGATCATCCTGGCCCTGCGGAGGCTCCGAGAGGACATGAGGAGTGTGATGGAGAGGCTGGAGGCGGTGGAGCGGCTCGCTGCCACACAAGTAAGCACGGACATGACGGCTGTTCTGTGTTGGATCGTTTCAGGGACAACCAGTTGATGTTGAACTGACGCAGATGTACATTTAGATTTCTACCTACAGTTTCATTACATTCACAGTTACATTCCTGTGCTTAAAAACACAACATGGCACCATACGAATGTAATATAACGTTTTTATTTTATTAAGACTTCAAAAAAAACATTGTCGCTACATACAAAAGGAAACGATGCACATTCACAACAGTTGGTGAAGTTCTACTGGGAGGAGAAATTGAACTGATCAGAAACCCGTTCGTCCCTCTGCAGACACACTGTGGTGGATCTGCACTCCATAAAAAGACACAGTTGGAGTAGAGCCGTGTAGAAAAGACATTTTTAAAATGTCAGGAAAGGAAGTATGTTGGCAGTATTCCATGAAAAGATCCAAACGAACCATGTGTTGGTTTGTCTCTCAATACTTTGACTCCAACTGAAGACGTTCATCTTTAAAAACAGCTCCCATGACTGCATGCATGTAGCTGCTCACTGTAATTTCTATCAAACGTTACTCAAACGGGGAGCAGATCAATCCACATTTAGTGCTCTAGTGAGTATTTGGGTCAGCGTGCGTGTGTGTCTCTGTGTGTGTCTCTGTGTGTGTCTGTCTCGTACTATGTTAGTGGGATACATTCATTCATTCGTTAGTTTGGCTGTGCACATGGGACTTTTTGAAGAAAAAAAGAGTATCGCCTGACTGACTTGTTAGGCTGCCTCAGTGCTCTGCAGCTCACTGCTGTTCTGTGTGTGTGTGTGTGTGTGTGTGAGACAGACCCGGGGTTCAGAGTGGAGACCATGCCCACAGTGTGCAGCCTCACAGCAGGTAAGAGAAGCAGCGTCTCGCCTCGTGTCTGCTAGATACTCTGAAAGTTAAACTTCCTGTTCCTGAACGTGTTCAGTGACTCTTTCTTGTTCTTGAGAGTAGATGCAGTCAGATGTGATGTTCAGGTTTCACAGTAAAATGTTGAGTATTGAGACGTTTGATTTTCTCCTCAGGAGAGGTGGTGGATGTTTGACGTGTCGGGTCAGACCGTCCTCCTCTTCTTGGTGTGGCCGTTTGTGGCTCAGGGTCTCGTCTACCTACTGAGAAAAGCCCAGAAGAGAAACCGCATTTCTTCATGAAGTGAGCTGAACCGTTCACCTGCAGCGATCCACCGGTGCGAGAAGTTTAATTTCCACAGCAGAGAGGATCAAATCAACTCATTGTGCGCTGAAAGGAGGGAGAGTTGTGGACTTTGCTGTGTGCTTGGAGAGAGAGATGTTTCTGGCTGTGTTGGACACCCCAGGATCCAGAAACCCACTCACTCACAACAGCAAATAAATCTTTATTTAAATTATTGTACTGGATTAATCAGGCGGCTTCTGTTGGGCAGCAGGAAGCAGAAACTGATGACATGATGTTGTCTTTACCAAACCTGGATACGTGCTCAAACTGATCACGGGAGGTTTGATGGAAACACTTGAGTTATATTTATAATCTCCAAGTTAGTCAGACATGTCATCAGTCCACACGTCTTACTAATAAGTCATGTAGTTGTAGTAATGCCACTTTGAAAGAGGAACCGCTGTGTATTGCTGAGATGACTCTGCAGGCGACACTTGTCATTTCATGGAAGTCTTTAGTTTTCTCTGTGTATCTTGACTTGAAGTGAAGAATCTGAAGGTGCTCTGGTGCTCCATCTCTTTTAGACTGCTAGACAGTTATAACTGTTCGTTAATCACATCCTGAATACAACTTCTGATCAGTTATATTAATCTCGTGGATCCAGTATAAATGTTAACAGATTGTTTTGTTACACCTGGAGTCTGTTGTGACTGCGGGTGTAATCGGGTGATAAAAGTACTGAAATGACAAGTGTTGTCACTGAACTGCCCTGTATGAAGTGTCGCGTCTTATACGAAAGCATGAACTCGAATTAAAAATCTATATTGAATAGAAGCTCGTGTTGTGTCAAGATTATTTTTTTTTAGCACAAGGCCTCAAGTTTCAGAGCGATAAACTCGCAGTAAAAGTCCCTTAAATTAGTACTTAAGTACAGTATTTGAATAAATATACTAAATTCCACCACTGGTAGAGGGACATTCTTTTGTTTAAATGCCCATTTTGAATAAAACAATAAATAAAACACAACCCCATTTTCAAAACAAATAATTTAATATATTATGTATAATATTTATATACACAGGTTAACTTAACAAGGCTTTGTACAACTGTTACAAAATTGGTCCACGCACAGTCACCCACGTACATAAAGTACATGCATAAGGGCACAGAGAGAGAGGACAGACTAGATATGATGAAAACAATCATGGAGTCTGGTTTGAATGACCGTGCTTGGCCGTACAGTTTGGTTCAGCTCCATTTTGTTTTGTTTTTTTCAGACTCTTCTTAACAAAACTAAAGTTCTGGGAAGGGAGCAAAAATACTGGAAATGTGAAAAGGAAAAAATGCAAAAATATTACTCAGGTAAGACTCTGTGGTTTATGGATTTAAGGAGGTTATTTGCTCATTTTCACCTGCTCCTGTGACGAGACTCTCTTTATTAACACTGAGATATGAACTGGAGCCTCACTGCTGCATTAAGTGCCTAAGTTGTCTTAACTCTTGGCTCCATACTGCTTATATTGTACAATTAACTAAATAGAAAAAAACACATTTTTGGCATGACTTCACATAGCTGCCTTAAACACTTTGCTCCTCTGATGAAACACTGTGTTAGTATCCTCAACCCCCCCAACATACTCGCATTCACACAGGGAAGCACAATAGGCGTGTGTTAAACACTTTGCATATCTTTATACGTCACTGACTCCATGCATACAGAGAGAGAGTGAGATGTTTTGCTCCCACGGATCGCTGAAGTTCCCTGGAGATCCACAGGAGGCTTTGGAAGAGCTTGCAAAGGGGCTAAGGAGTAAAGGCCGGGGTTAGTGGGGTTTCCTCTGGATTAGTGCACTGTGCTGAACTCAGGCTGGCAGGTGAGTGTGCATATGTGATATTTGCCCACATCAAAGACGTCATTGGTGAAAACTGGTCGTGGAAGACACCAGCTTATGTACAGCACAGTCGCTCTGCAATGAAAACACCTCCAGTCACTCTGCTGAAGTCTCTGTTGGTCTTCAGCTTCTTCTACTTATATTTGTTATTGCTATTCAATTAACCACTGAAGGGGTTTCACTCCATGGTTAAAGCCCCGATGTATAGGATCTGAAAACTCCTTACTGTGGCACCATTTAGCGGTAGTATCAACAACACCACTGTAAAACATCACATGGTTGCTTTGACTGTTGTTCATTACTGTTGATGGATGTTTTTTCGCTGTATTTTTCATGACAAAGTAAGTTTGATGATGATGTGGACACTTGTTTTGGTGGTTTATGGAAGGGGAGCTTTGTTTTTGGACATTTAGTTGTAATGTTATGATGATTTACCACCTTTTTGAATACTTCAATCGACTGTCTACCAGAGCCTGGTTCTTCTCGAGGTTTCTGACGGTTAAAAGGGAGTTCTTCTTTGCCACTATTGCCTAGTGCTCCCTCATAGTGGAAACCGCTGGGTTTCTATAAATATATAATAGCAAACTGTGTTGACAGTGCTGACATTTGAGAGAACGTTGAGTTCAAAGTCGACTGGAAACACTGGAAGCTATCATAATTTATTAGCTGTGCACCATCCACTTTCATTTAACTTCTTTAAATGCTCCACAAAAGGGGTGAATGCGTTATATATTACATATTGTGTGAACTTATTGTCCTTTTGGTGACCAAGCTAACTGTCAATAAGCAAGCTACCTACAGTAGCTGAAAGAGCTATTGTGACTAACACTAGAGTGTCCCTACTAGCTTGTCCCTGGCTGGTTAGTGTGTTAGCAGCCCTTGTGAGTACACACCTTTTCCACAAGGACTCATGGATGAACTTCACTGTACCTCAATAAAGGCAGTTCAAAGTCTGACTATGTTTGCAACAGGTGTGTGAAAGAGCAGTATGTGAACACACAAGCTAAAAAACACGGGATCCCACAGGTATTTTTCCCGGGAAACGTGAGTAGATTTTGGCGATAATATCACAAGGATCTCAATTCACCGTGTTCAACCCCAACGTTCTTTGCATATTATATAAGGACATGGATAATTACATGGATAGTTACTTTGTAAGTAAAGAAGCAAAGATGAATAGCTCAAAATTAGGTGAATAGTAGAACTTGTATAATGTTTTAGAGTGAGTTTCACATTTTTCAATTTGTGGTTATCTCTACAATGGCACACAATGTCAAAGATTTCCTTTTCCAGGAGGTCGCGTCACCAAATTTAGTGCCAATAAAAAGCCAAGAGAAGAGTCTTGAGACAACTGAGCTCCTTAAAGCAACATGGCGGCTTTAGAAGCAGTGACACATGTGATCCAGTGTTTGTGAGTAAAGGGCGAGTAGTGGATGCAACAGGTTAAACTACCACGGTGTGACGACGCCACGCTCTCGTCTTGTCCCGTGGGTCCAGGGCCGATCTCCTCAGGACCACATTGGAAGATCCAGCGGAGGTTTGGTTTATCCATCCCGAGGGAGAGGAGGAGAGAGGGGGAGCCTCCTGGGCAAGATGAGGTAGGGGATCTATTTGTTGAATTGACCCCGAACCCACAATTGATCCCTGAGGAACCCCAACACATCCATGCAGACATGGTGTTGCCTCAGTGACTCCGATCTCTTCCACCCTCTCTGCTCTCCATCCTCTGACTCTCTCCTCACTCCTGCTCAGCTCAAGGTCCAGATTCATGGACGTAGCCCTCGTCCTCCCACCTCTGGTCTTCCTGTAGCGTACTGGTGCTGACTGGTTCCAGTCTGGCTGCTGGGTCCCGTGAAAACTGGAAGCCTGGTGGAGGTTGGGAAGTCTGGTGGGGCGGATCCAGAAAGGGACTGATGGGCTTCCTCTGGCCAGATTGTGAGGCCTCAGATGGGAAGGAGGAGTAGTGAGAGTTGGGGGTCTTGGGGACGTGGCATGGATCTGATAGTGTGAGCAGTGGAAACCAGATTTCTTTGCGCCATTGCCGGTTTGATTCCCTTGATCTTTTTCAGCCTTTTCTTCTCCCGCCAATGAATCTTTTCCCTCTGTGATCTCTCTTTCTTCCACCCCATTTTCCTTTTTGGGAGTAGTATGTTCTTCTTTTACTGCCTCTTCCTCTCCTTTACCCCCTTCCTCCTCCCCTCCCCCGCCTTCTCCTCCCCCGTAGTTGGTGGCTTTGACTGGCTCGTGCTCAGAGTCCTCGTCGGCGCTGCTGCCCTGCAGGTGGGCACTGAGGCATTTTTTACGTTTGCGGGTCACAGCAGAGATGATGGACATGGGAAGGAAGTCCCGGGCATTCAGGTCTTTCTTGGAGCCTGAAGAAAGCTGAAATATTCAAATTCCAGTCAAATAACTTTCATGACGTACTTCATATCCCAGAATCCATGATCCTATTCCCAGAATTAAAGTACAAGTAAGAGATTTCTTGCTTACCTTTGACTTAAGTGAATCGCTGGTGGTGGAATCTATTAGAAAGGAATAAGATAAGATTAGATGGATTAGAAACATGTCATCACTGGACAAGTGGTAGTAGTGTTAGGAGTGGTACAAAAATGTGATATCTGGCTAATCAGAGCACACACTACCAGTACTTTACACTTTCAGGAGAACTCCAGCCATTATCGGAGGATTCGTCTTTAAAATCAAGTGAACAAATCCAGTTTTCTCTGCTTTTACTTTAAGTAGCAAAAATGGCTAGAGTTCAGCTTTGTTATCAGCCAGATAGACAGAGGGATGGTGGTACACTGGTGGGAAACCAAGACTGACAGAAAGAAAACGAATGGGTAAATGAATCCAAGCACAATAGAAACCCCAAACACAAGCACACAAAGAGGAAAGACCTGGTCCTACCGAAGAGGCTGATCCACTGTCTCAGCTGAGAAAAAGAGTGCAGAAAGGTCCAGAAAAAAAAGAGAAATTGAGATAAAGTAGGAAGCATCATGAGCATACACAGGTAGAAACACAACGGCTGGAGAAGTTCAGAGGTCTACTGGGAAGGAAAGACACTGGACCAAGTCTCACTTGATAAGGCCATCGACTGGTACAGCACGTAGAGGGTAAGTTAGATTTGTAAGCGATTGAACATTAAGGTTTTGATTAGCATTGGTCATGAAAAGCTATTTTCTCTGTGCTGTGTTAAAGACTACTTCCTGAGTTCCTTTGGGGTGAATGCAAACTTGCTAGATTACGCTTTCAGTGAGGTCATACCAAACTACATTATGGACTCTTCCTCACCTGATGCCTCTCCTGGCATGCCTGGCATGCCCGGCCTGCCGATGTTGGACAGCAGATGGTCAATGTTGGGCACAGGCTGCATGTCACGCTTATCCTCAGGGGCCTACGCACACGAAAAATCCAGATTTACATCACCATACCCAAAATAGGAGTACAAGTGAAGATATATCTGTAGTACAAACATTCATCCCATTTGCATCTCTTTGCAGAAAGAAAAAAAGACGCTGCTGCTGTGGTCCAACATACCTTCTCTTCCTCATCAAGCTCTCCATCAGTGAAGAACCAATCATGCTGTTGAAATAACAAAACACAGCCTCACTGGATGATGTTAAGACAAAACACAAATATAACTCGTCAGACCGGTGCAGTATTTCTTGAACTGGAGGGAGCAAATGTTGTTGTTGGCTCTTACGTGCAGGATAAGTGTCTCCACTATCTTGTAGCGGTCAGGCATGTGGGTGACCATGTCGGTCATATTGTCCTCTGACGTCCTCACCAGAGTGGGACCAAACACCAGAGCCAGGTTTCTTGGCTCCATCTGGACATAATATCAGCGTTACGTTCGCATTTGGCTCCATTAATGACCATAAAAACTGCTAATTAGACGCAGTGCGGTTACCTTATTCAAATCAGAGTGATCTGCAACCCTCTTTAAGTGGCCCACCAGGAACTTAAGGGTATGATAATAGTAATCTGGGAGGTTATGGATCTGGATAAAGAAGGATGGGTATGATTACGATGGTGGATTAGATTTTAAAATGAGGTACAGAGAACGTATGACAAACATATTCACTGCTCAATGCAGTCCTTTGATACATACTAGTTTCTTCATGGTCTTCAGTCTGTCCTCTGCGTCTTCTATCCGGTTGGCATCAATGAAATCATTGTATTTGTCTGTAGACAGAGAAGGTTTGTGAATGAACGGGCTACATTACAAACAGTAAAACATGGCCACTTCCTTGTGCAAGCAAATGCTTCATGCTACACTTTGTAATAACCAAATGACTGGACCCCACCATCAGTAAACAGCGGCTCAGGCAGTTTTCGGAAGAAGGATTTAAGCAGACTGCTGATTACATTCAGGTCCTGCCATCTCTGTGGACACAGAAAGGTTGAGGGTTGAACTATTTCTAGTTTTAAGACAAGATATTAAAGTAAGTAACCATGCGTCCTGCACACCTCCTCAGCAGTGTTGATGTCCATGCCCTTGTTGAGATGCTCCTGCAGGTTGGACACCATGGCGTTGTTCCCCGGCACCCGGTAGATGCCGGTGTACTCCAACCCCGTCGCCTCCACCACACCAAGGCACATCTCCACAATCAGAGGGACAAACTGTGAGGAGATGGAGGGAGAGAAGGAAGTAGATGTTTAGAGAAAGAGTGGAGGGATGAAGCAACAAAAGGGGTGGTGTTGTGGACAAACAAGTATGTGGTAAATGTTATCATTTTGTCTGACAGAAGCAGAATTCGTGTTATTTATATGCTGTTTGTCATTGGCCTCATCATTAAACACCGAAGGCTTACTTTATGGTTGACGGCAGGCTGGCAGTCCTCCAGTCGAACACCAAAAGCCTTCGGACTGCCTGTCTTCTTGGCCTTCTTCATGATGTTGATGCCCCACAGCGCCTTGTTGTCATCTGCACACGCAGACACGGACACACACTCAAATTTGATAATAATGAAACATCTACAGCCAAGCTAAGAGCTCTATAAGGAACCTGAATCAAGTGTGTAAGACGCCTTTTGTAAGGTGGTACTACAGGAAAACACAAAACAGGATCTTGTTGGTACCCACCGGTTCTGGAGGCTCGGTTCACTGAGGTGTTGTCGGTCTTTGTCAGGAGGAAGGGAGGCATCATACGATGAGCTCTGGGAGAGGCGTCCGGCTTATTACCAGTCAGACTGCACAGTGAAATCAAACAAGTGGTGTTATTTTTAAGTCTTAACCAAAAGAAAAGGGACAGTTGTGATTAAGACTTTTCACTGTTCTGACCTGTGTTTTCTGTAGTCGTTCAGCTTCTTGTTGATAAGAGCTTGCCTTGAGAAACCAATCTCCTGGAGCAAAACGGAGATTACAAGTAGATTAAAAAATATATATATAAAGAATAGAATAAATGAGGTTTGCTGGGTGTGAAGATCTCACCTCGTTGTCGGTCTTGCTGTTCTCCCTGATGACCCTGATCCAGGCCAGCATGTCATCCCTGTCCTCGGCCTGCAGCAGGTACTCGCAGAAGTCCTGCGTGGCCAGCCTCAGGGTGTGCTTCCGCTTGGTTTCACTGTAGGCGATATCGATCAGGCAGCCGCGGATGCTGATTGGAGGGTGCTCGTCCTGGCTTGGCCCCGCCCCCGCCCCGTGAAGGACGGCCTCTCGTTTGTCCTTGTAGAGGAAGAGCGAATGGGAACGCAGCACGGAGAAGACGCGCTTCCAAGGCCGCATGCCACCACCGACTTTCTACAACGAGGAAACACAGAAACAACAACATGAGCTTGAATAGAAAACACCAGCTGTGTAGGGAATAGATCAAAGCTTTTATTACTTCTTCAGCTGTATGCAAGCGTGGCTTACCGACACCACAAGCCTAAACTACAGTGAGTGGAAACTTAGTTAGCAGCAAGATGCCCATTGTCAGATTACCTGTGTACCCCCTGATCCTCACACAGCAGTAAAGACAGACTAATTCTAAAAGCAGTAAGCTACGGGGGAAAGCTAATGACTGGGCCTCAAACTCTGACCGTGGGTTACTGTTAAAGATGTAAAACTACATTGTATTTAGCCGTGAAAGTGTGGAGAAGTGCCCTGACTGTAGAGCCTTCTAGTGCCGACGTCACGGCGTTAGCTGGAGGAAAAACCCTGCAAAACAAGAACAACGCTGCTGCTCCAGTTTGTCTTTCACATGGATCATCAGCTGGAGAGGGGGTTTTAGCCTGGGACATGTAAGCTGTAGCCTTTATTCTGCTTTTTGCATCATTAAACAACGCTGAATTAAATGTGTATTTAAGACCATTTGTTAGTTATAACGTTGACAGTTGCTGGGTGGAAATAAGAAACCTGATTTTGTCGACTTCTGTCTGAAGTCAAGGGCCGTCTTTAAATACCCAAATTACTATGGTTTTCAAGCTGTAAATCTATGATAGTAACATGCATGTGTGCTGTGGTAGAACAGGGGTGGGGGTTTATGGAGGGGTCAGTGTGTTGTACCTTTCCCTTCTCTGTGAGGATCTGTTTGTAGTGCAGCCAGCCCTCCTTGCGAACATCACTAAAGGTGATGGTTCCCAGTTCAGAGGTGGAGTGGCGCTTGGAACGGGCCTCTTCCTGGGCTCGCAGGCTCTCCAGAGACTGAAACACAGTTTGGTGTTTGCTTGGTTGATGGGAATATTAATAAAATAGGAACCGAAAGGACACAAATTAATCTGTGGAAGACTCACCCCATCAGTGAAAAAGCTCTTGACCCTTTTTGGTAGTTTGCTGTAAAACAGGAAGTAGAAATCATTGGTGAGCAATTAAACATGCGTACTACATAGTAAAGTAGAACAGAGGTATCATCTTATTGTTAATTACCCTAAAGCTATGATATGCTAAATTAAATGAGAATAACTAAATAGTAATGTGTCCATCAGTGACCCCGTGTCTATGCTGAAGCCCCTTTAACTGATGTTTGTCTTTGTATTTCTGGGGTACTGGTACGGTTCAGGCTTCTGGTACAAGACAGACTCATTTCTGGGACGATATAGATCTATTTTAGTAAAATATTCCGTTTTCAAAGTGTCCCCTGTGTTCCAGACTTACGAGAAGACACGGCCATCTTCCCTGAAGGTGTTGAGACCCTCGTCACAGGACTTGGATCTCTCGGTGGTGATGGCCAGCAGGTAAGAGGAGCGCCGGCCCTTAATACTGCCTGAAGAGAGAAAAGGCAAGTGAGGGAGGGAAAGAGGAGCCGGAGGAAGACAAAGTGGGTAAAAAAAGAGATAAGAAGAATGCGGTAGTGATGTGAAATGATAAGAAGAAGAGTGATGGAAGTGATTTGTTGTTTTGAAGTGGGAGTGGATGAATTAGGGGTTAAACATACATAACGGCATGTTAAAGGAATACCTTGACATTTAGATTTCTACTTTTTTTTTTTTGGGTTTTGGGTCAAGCAATGTTTGTTTGCAAGAGTTTTTAATGAAAATTTTACTTTTCCCCCCCAATTTCGCAGGTAGACAGTGATAAAAACACCATTAACTTAGAAGCTGTGTCGACATCTAGTGGCCGCGAATATCACAACCTTTAAGACTCTACGTGTCTATGTTCAGGAATATGAAAGTGAAAAGAGAGAGTGAGAGAAGCTCCCATGATTTTAATTCTGTGCCACAGTGGGGGTTTTTATACCAGTAGGGGGCGCCAACGTCATACATTTTCCAATTGTACACACACTGGTTTTGTGTACTTCCTTATGAAATGATGATTCGTCAGTGTCACGGTACTCCTTTAAGATGAGGCGGAGGCTAGACAAATATATCACTGTGCCAAAATAAAGGCATTACATAACTGCCTGTCACATTGTTTGGCAATGTCACTTCAAACATACTGGAGCACATACTGCATATTGGTCTAGCCCCGTGTGAAGGCTTTCAGCACATAGTGGGTGAGTGAGACTCACTGCAGTCCCGTGAACGAAGACGGACAAAGGGGGAGATGGAGGAAAGGGTGGGGGAGACAGAGGTGGAGGTGAGGTCGGCCATAGTAGAGGCCTGGAAACTGGACACCACAGAGCAGGCGGGTACATAGCAGGCCTGTAGGTCAATGCTAGAGCTGGTGGGATCATCTGCAAGGGCATCATCACAGGTGAGAAATGATTAAACACACTTGCAGGACAAGACAAGCTGAGAGTTCAGGACACCTCTCTGAGGTGGAGCTCCTCTGGAGGCAGAAATAACCCATGAGGGAGAGCCACTTCCTCTGGGAAGATTAGGACTACCTGGCAAAACTGTATATCTTCAGTGGTCACCCAATAGCGTTTTATTGTTGAACTTTCCATTTGTTAGACACATTGTCGTGTTTTACAGTTTAAAACAGCAATGGCTCCTTTTTGAGATGCATACCCAGATAATAATCACAGGCCACATTGACAGCAGCATCACCTCTCATGCTCTTTACCTTTGTCAGCTTCAGACCACAGTTCTGTTAGTTTTAGCCTGTTGACTGTTATTTCTGACTCCAGAGCAGCTCTGTTTGCAGATCAACTCTATCTACTGTTGCTTATTTACAGAAGACAAACAGTGGACATGTAAAGCTCAACACAACACACTAAAACACTTCATCAGCACCGTTTGAAACAAAGCTAAATGTACTGAGGGTACAAGCCTTGTGTTGACGATGTACACGACACACACACACTCACACACACACACACACACACACACACACACACACACACACACACACACACACACGTTAAAAAGGATAGAAACATACAGGAGGAGGAAGTGCACTGCTAAAGCCTCACATAAATGAAGTGAGACATCAAAGAGCTCTGTAGCAACAGACGACAATAATTCTTCAAAATGTACAAAAATGTGCCTGTTAATGAAAACGTAGTGTGATTTGAATTTTACAACCAATTAGATTCTACTCCACAGCATCTTTGGGACCTGTTTTAAGGTTTATTTAAGTGTTGACGAGGTGCGGCTTCCTCTGACAGCTGTGTTTAGTCGGTTGCTTCAGAGAAAAGGTCACTAACCTATGAAGGGGATAGAGGACAGGGAGTTGAATACATGCTGTGCCAGGCTACCATTAGCCCTGCGGTCGGGGCCGGGCCCCCCAGAGACAGGAGAGGGGATCAAGCCAGGGGGCTCGGGTGACTCTGCAGGTGTGGCGTAGTGGGGGTGCCGGTGGGCCTGAACAGGGGTTCGGCGGCCAGAAGGCGGCTTCTGCCTCAGGACCACCTCTTGATTCAGGGAGATGGGAGAGAAGACCTCCCTGTCCTCACAGAGTCGGGCCCTCTCCTCCTCTGACAGGGACAGGGCAGGGGTAGACTGGGGCCTGGGTACCATCCCCCCCTCGCTGTCCGCAGTGCTGCTGCCGGGGCTCCAGTTGAGGTGAGGGCCACTGTAGCTGGGCTCTCTGAAGGAGTGGGCCTGCTGGAGGAGGTGGCCAGCTTTGCGGGAGAACGAAGGGCTGTAGCTTTTGTAGCCCACCAGCTCTTCTTCTATCACTCGTCTGGTTTGGGGTTCGGCTACCTGCTGACCTGACTGCCTGCCACCAGGAGGCACTGTGGGGGAGGCCGTGATGGGGGATGCGGTTGGGTGCTGATGACCTGCTAAGACTTTCTGGTCTTTCTGCTTGCTGGTTTTGGTCATTGGGCAGCCTTGTGAAGCGTGTTCGTAGCGTGGTGACACCAGCGCAGAGGCTTGTGCCAGCGTTTCCACAGAACGCCCATAGTTGTGCTCGTACTCGGCGTAGGCTGCCAGCAGGCTCTCTGAGCACGACCTGCTTCCTGGCCCTGACACACCACCCCAGCCCCCTAGCCAGTAGGCATCATGGGAAGCAGCAGCTGCCTGCTGGTGGTACAGGAGGGTTTCTCTTCTGCGTTGCTCCACAGAGATTGTGGAAGCAGGTGTAGGTGCAGGGCCGAGCGCCAACCCCAGCCCCAGCTCTGCTAAACGATCCTGAGAGATACTGCGGTGGCGGGGGGACATGTGCTCCGCAGCCTCCGCCTGGCTGTAGTACCAGTCCGACAGAGCCTGGTGGCAGTGAGTGCGGGCGGAGGCCTGCAGGCTGCTTTTCCGTGGCGGAGGCAGAGTTGCAGAGGCGATGGCAGCGTTGTGGTTAGCAAAGTGAAAGTCCAGCACGTTAATGGCCGACGACGAGCGGCCGCGGTGTCGCCCCGACGGGGCAAAGTGAACGCTGGAATCCTCTGAACCCCCGGGCCAGCCAGAGGTGGGGGTGGAAGCAGCTTGGGGGTGATTGTCCATTGGAGAGGAGGTGGGGCCGGAGCGGCACTGCCAGTTGTCCAGGGGACTGTGGAGGTTGTGGCTGGGCTGTGTGGCACTGGAGCCGGGCTTAGTGGAGGGGTAACAGAGAGGCGGCGGCTCGGGCAGGTTCTGGGCCTCGCCTGAATACGGCTTATTGCCTTTCAGGTAGGCGTCCTGGGAGTACACCTGAGGACCAGAGGGGTTAGGACACACTGTAAAATATAACGAGATAAAAGAACAGAGATGGAAGGAACAGCTGGAGGGCAGAGTGAGGCAACGTGCAACAAATTAACAATTATACATCTAACACTGGACCTTTATCTCATTTAGTACATTTGGGGTTCTTAAATTGTTTTCAAATTGATTATTAAATAAACTGTCAATCAAAAATTGCTGCAGTATAAATTAGAATTAAAAGAGTAAAGTTGACTTTATTCTATATTTTTGTCATTGTCAACAAATCCCATTAAAAGACTTTTAATTCTTTCCAGACAGTCTTAATCTTAAACACCTCACAAATATATAGTTTCCTCATTAAAACAGGCTCAGACATTTTATAAAACAACTGGTTTCTGCAGTTTTTTGCAAAAGGAGGAAAATATTCTTTGGGAACTATTTTCAGCGGCGAATTAATCCACATTTGGTGCTCTGAGTATTTGTGGATTAAGATCAGGCTTTGTTAGAAAAACATATCCCCAACTATTCTTTTAAAAGTCAAAAGTTAAAAGGTGAAGATTTCTATTCTGTTCATTTAAAGATGACCAGAAAACTGCCAACTAACATTTGCATTTATTAATTATTATCGTGAGTTGCACATGTTTCATGCAGAAAATCCAATGTTTTTAGTTTTTTAACCCTCGTGTTGGTCGTTACACAAACTAATGTTGCTGTCTGCCAGTTGATAATGGTGCAGTCCTTCCTGCTCATGCACAAATCCACATTTCTGAAGTTAAAGTTAAAATAGTTTATAATAGAAACACACAACCCATGCTGATACTTCCAGCACTAACAGGGTGAAAAGAAGGAAAGAAGAGAAATAGAAGAAAGATAATACTCACACTTACCAACTGCAACACATCCTCATCTTTTGGCATAATCGAAAGCTCCAGAATGTTTTCACTTCAAAAAAAGAAAAGCAGATAAATAAATCTATTATATTATGTATTATATATGAACATAAAACGTATTATTTATTAACACTGGTCTCCCACCTGTTCTGGATCAGTGCAATCACTTGGGAGTAGGTTTTCCCCAGAATGCTCTCCCCATTCACCTTCACCAGCCTGTCCCCTGAAGCGCACACACACACACACACACACATGCACACACGCGCACACACACACACACACACACAAACATAGGAGAAGAAGAGTGAACTGTGTTGCATGAAGTCAGAGGTTCTTTAATCGTGCCACCCATAGAATTTGTAAAAACATTAATTGATCATGTTTAGTTTAGTTTGAAACTAGTGTCAACGTGTCATTCATGTGTGTGTGTGTGTAGGTGTGTGTGTGTGTGTGTGTGTGGGGGGGGTTGTGTGTGTGTGTGTGTGTGTGTGTGTGTGTTCTACCTGTACACAGTCCAGCTTGTTGGGCGGGGCCATTTTCTTTGACACTCTTCACAAAGATGGTGTCCATTGGCTCCAAAGGAGACCACTGACAACCTGCAACACACACACACACACACACACACACACACACACACACAGATGTAAGATGATGTGGATACATTCAAATTCAGCAAACATTTCCTGCACTTAAAATATCATCAAAACCCACAAAGTTGAATCAGCTCCATCTCTACATGAAACAAAAAGTTTCCACACACACACACACACACACACACACACACACCTGAACATTCGTATTCGAAACACTTAAAAGAAACCGTGACACTGATTCAACAAAGCTACATTTCCAAAACAGATCCTGGTTCGCAGCCTTTGATTGTTCAATCGACACCATGGTTTGTCAGTGTCCCAGTGCCACAGCCCAGGCATTAACACAAGTACAGAGCTAAAAGTAACACAGAATACAAATCTGCTTCAAATTAGAGGAAACCTGATGAACTCAGATCTTCATTTAAGCCAACCTGCTCCTCTGTGTTACAGAGTGGATCCACAGTGCGTCTCTGCAGGGCAGTGAGTTGGTCATGTGTCCACCTTCTATTCCCTGTTCATAACTTCATCAAAGCTAAATGTCTAAACAGAGACACCAAACACTCACCTTTTTCAGTCGCATTTCCATTCTCTTCATCCTGTGGGGGGGGAGGGGGGGGGGAGAAACACAGAGCAGGTGTTAGATGAGAGGAGGACCACAGGGGGGCGCTGCTCGGCTCCCAGCCTAGACCTGACTGACTCCAGCTGACTTGGCAGGTTGGGCTGTCAGCTGCCGGCTGCGTGACTGATTTACAATTCGACTGAGTGTCTGACTGTCTCACTGACTGACATACTGACTCCCTGTCAGTTTGACTTCCTGTCTCACTGTCTGTCTGTCTGACTGGCAGGCCTGTTTGGCTGGGTCTATCTGGAGGCTTTGACTTTGCTGACTTAGCTCATTCCTGACCTGGACACACAAAGGGCTCAGCACACGGACTGAGGTCTGCTGCTGCACCACGCCAGCCTCTCTGCACCCTGTCTGCACCCTGTCTGCACCCTGTCTGCAGTCCTACAGGCCAGAACCCACAGGTGTGTGCGGCTGCACGGCCTGTCACCTTAGAAACATGGTCCGAAAAGGCTTGTTTGGGACGCAGCAGGGGGCGCTGACAAAAAGCTGCAGGCAAAATATATACAGGAAGTCACAGAAGAATATACATCCTGTTAGATCCACCTGTAGGCTACCTGTGGTTTGCAGACCGCATTATAAAAAGCTTTATTATTATTATTATTATCAGCCACACAAGATGTGTTTGTTAACAGTTTGTTCTCTAATACAGGTTGTAATAAATGACTACAAGTAGCCGGATCGAACTCAAACAGACGCCGGAGGGCAGTCCGCTCACCTTGAGGCTGTGGAGGGACGACTCTGGTGGGTAGACGATGAAGTGGCGCAGAGTGAAGCCGAATCCCTGCGAGTTCTTCTGGAGGAAAATGGTGCGTGGGCCCTGCCACGACACGCCCTCCACCTCACCCGACGACAGCGGCCGGCGCCGGTTCTCATTGGACGACACCAGGCCATCTCTCCGCCCTTTAGCCTGTCGAGAAGAGGAGACGTGAGTACAAGTGTTTTGATCAGCGACGATCAGCTTCCCAGGAACACTGACAACACTTTACCATGAGTCTGAGCATCCTCATGTAACTTGTGTGTGTTCACACATAGGTGAATACATTTAAGGGAAGTGTGAGTGGGTGGATGAAGGCGTATGAGGACTCTGCCCACATCCGATCAAGGCAGAATTCCACCAATGCCAAGAATTTCTCAGACTTCCTCCCTCTGAAGAGGCAGCTCTATTTTCAGCACCCTGTAATCACATTCATTACCTCCAGCCAACAAAGGCAGGGTGAAAACTCTCCATCGTCTTTGTGGTGGAACAACAGGACACTATTGGGGCTCATAAACAGCGATCTGGAAAATCAGATGAACAATAGACAAAGGGAGCGCGAAGCTTGACAAAGACTGCGACTGTAAACCTCCACTGATTTTTCTATAGGCTTACAGGGGGGGGGGGGGGAATTAGGTCAGTGTTTCAGATGCAAACACACATTGGATTCTCCAACACTGAGCACCATTCAGCTAATCCACGTGACGTTTCAGCCTCCATCAGGGGATATAGTTGTTAAAGTCAACAATAATAAAAGCTTTAACACATAAGGAAATGGATGGGGTCGGCTGATGGTGCATGAATGAAACAGCTGATAGCCCATCAGCTGGTGTCCTATTAGGTAGCCAACAGTGTTTGGACATGATATAACTGACATAAGATGAGACCGTCTGTGCAGCAGCTTATTATGACCCACAGGTATGTTTGTATGTACGGCGACCTCTAGTGGCCGTGGTAATTATGACGGGAGCATAGGCAGAAGTCAGGTGAGGTAGAATAAAGAGCGACAAAGTCTGCGTAGGGAGGATGGATGTGTCCAACAGGGCAGGCCTTTCAGTAACTTAACTTACTAACATACTTATTTGATCTTTTCCTGAACCTGTCCAAGAGGTTTTGGCGCCTGAAACTCAAAACAATGGGGTCTAAAAAAGGTCGCACTGACATTACCAAGTAGTCATTTTATACATCAGTAATATAAATATAGTGATTAGTGCAGCTTTAAAGATGCTACATACTTCACACGCACAATATTGTCATTAACTATTACCAGAAAAGCACACACACACAAAAAACACCTCAAACCCGACTTGGCCAGTTACGAAAACAACAGGAAGTCTGTTTCTTGAAACAGGAAGTGGATGGCCGAGCCCTTCGGAGGTGTGATTTGGAGAAACTTGCGCCTCTAAAAATAGTCCCAAGGAGAGCCGGGGAAGAGACACACACACTCTTTCCACAGAGGGAAGCCAACAACAAGTAACACTCTTTTATTTTAACGCTGTTAGTTTGTTGACCTGCTGTTTGTGGCTGAACACACACCTTTAAACCATCTCATCTAAAATATTTACATAAGAGCCCATTATTATCACATTACATAACATATATTGTTCTCACCGTCAGGCTTCACATGCTGCCTACTGACGTTCCTCGTGTGTGTGATGGAGAGTTGTGTTGTGCGAAACCCCAGAGCATGAACTCATCATATCTGTGTGTGTGTGTGTGTGTGTGTGTGTGTGTGTGAGAGAGAGAGAGAGAGAGAGATAATTGGGTACATCGTTGTATTAGATTCCTCATCTTCCGACTTCTTTGCAGGTGACATTTCACAAACATGGACGTGAGACTCTGTACATGCTAACATCTCTCTTTCTCACACACACACACACACACACACACACACACACACACACACACACACACACACCTTTACTCGGCCACTCGAGGGTGAAAGAGTGTGTTTTTTGTTGAACAGTGTGATTTTTATGTGAAAAGACTAAAAAAGAAGATTGGAAAAAGCCTTGGCTTCACCCGCTGGATAGAAGAGGGGCGGAGGTTTGCAAATGTTTAGCTCAACGACTATTGGTTATCCAGGTTTGATGTACAAAACATCTTAGTTTAATCTTTATTAATGCAATAAAGTATAATGTTTAATATATTACCCTGGATACCTGATACACTGAGTGTGCCGCTCTTTCAGGACGACGAGGGCTTGTTGTGCTGACTCAAATACAGCTCATCATTAACAGGAACTCAGTCAGTGTACTGGGTTTCTGTCTCCTGCACTCGTCACTTCATTGAACTGCAGACCTTTATTTACTGGCTCATCTGACAGTCAGACCGCAGCAGAAAGAGCCAAATTTGGAGAGAAAGAGTGACACGGCGGGGGGGGCCGGGGGGGGGGGGGGGGGGGGGGGGG
>JAVQJD010004977.1:0-14024 GCA_036023655.1 Nannoperca australis
GGGGGGGGGGGGGGGCCGCCGCACTTGTTACTGCTGATCAAGGATCTGCTGCTGAATTCAACTGTATGCTAATAAATTGTTATGAATGACGTGAATCTAACTGCACTGAACTGTGAAGATCTTGTTTGTTGTTGTTTGTTGTTGTTTTATGGTTTATTCCTCCTGGACGGCTCAAGCTGTGAGTGTCTGAGCACACGTTACCAAAGACCATGAAAACATCAGAAGTAGAAACATGTTAGATATTAACAAAAGAAGAGAGGACTGACACAAGTTCTACGTTAGAGGACGGGTGATTTTCTGACAGAACTTTATTGTTTTATCCCAGAACCAAAGCAACGTTTCCAACCTGTCTGTCTGTCTGTCTGACTGTCTGTCTGTCTGACTGTCTGACTGCTCGTCTGTCTGATCTCAGTGGCTACAAACTTCTCAGAACTGACAGGAACAATGAACAAACTTTGGGTGTGAAGTCATTTTTCTTTGTTACCTTTGACACTGATGCAGTTTGAGTTTCTGCTGCAGGTTCAGGTTCATGCTTCTGCTAACCATCAGCAGCAGGAGCAGCACATGCACCATGTTTCGTGAACGTTTCCCGCGTTGTTGCTGACTTTTCTTCCTCCCTTCTGTCTTTTCCCCGTCAGTCTCTGTGTTCGGAGGTGCGAGCGCGACGCCGAGGAGTCTCCTCCGTCCTGAAGCTCTGCCAGAAGCTGCTGCAGCAGAGCCAGGTAGGTCCAAAACAAACACCCCAGTAGAGCTCAAACTCAAAGAAACGTTCAACCTTTCTGGCTTCACTTTTGTCTTTTTTACAATAATTTCAATAAAAGTACCAAAGATTTGCCAGTTGCAGTTTCAAAAATGTAAAAATTGGCTTGATTCTTGAGTTTGAGTCTGTTTTTTGTTGCTTAAAGTTGTTTTCTGTGACAACCTGATTAACTCGCTTAACTTTGATAGAGGACGTATACTGTTGTTCATTCTTATAATTAGCATCTTAATGTGCTTTATAATTGTGATAAAAACAACATTTCTGCCATCACCACCTCCGTGACAGTCGGGCCCCATGGCGGAGGTGGGCCCAGAGGCGGAGCAGCACCGGGAGGCCCTGCAGCTGCTGTCGATCAACCTGGAGAGGAGGTGGGAGGCGATCGTGATGCAGGTGCTGCAGTGGCAGAACAGACTGAAGAGAGAGCTGGGAGAGCAGCAGGTTAGAGCGCGCTGACATTTCCACTTTGCATCCTTCACTCGACTTCACTGCAGGCAGTCAGCTGACGCACGTTACACTCAGCGAGCATGTCGGAGTCTGATTTGATGCTACGACGCAGCGTGAAAGACAGATGGTGCTGTGATTGAAGCTGCAAGGTTTTCAGCTACGGAACAATCTTCACAACCCGAGACACATAACGTCACGATGTTTTGTGAAACAAGCATCAACTCTGGAACAAAGCACAAAGTCTGATACGAGCAACAACAAGCAGCAGCTGTGTTTTATTAAAGGTCTGTGGAAGAGAGGCTCTGGTTATAGACATGCAGGACAGAGTAGTGAGTTACTTGATTGGACACCCAGATCTCTCATTGCACTCTTGACGGGAGGTCCTCGTTTAACAGTTTTAAACTGCGATAAAGTGTGCGATTGATTCACTTCCGACCTGCAGAACTCCTCAGGGGGACGTTCTGGAGCCGACGAGTGCGGTTACGGTGTTTCAAACGCTCCAGAGGGGGTTTGTTTTAACCAAACCAAACAAGTTAGGTTGTTTTCTTCCTCTGATGGTCCCTTTAGGGCCCGTTATGCAGAGGTTCGCTGTGTCTCTTATCTTTCTATGCAGATGACGACCATTTTTATGTATTTCTGAAACTTTAGCCCACTAAATCACCACAAAGCTGAAGTAAGTGAAGTTTTCATGACGTCTAAAGAGATAGTTTCCCCTCTGACTTAAAACGATAAAGAAACAATCAAAAGGATCACCACCTGGGGACCATGAATGTGCTCAGTAAACTGTATTTCAACCTGTCTGGTACATTCTTCATTATTCGTGTGCAAAAGTGGCACAATTACAATAGAAAAGCTCACAGGGGGGTCACCAGAAGCACAAGGGATTTCCCTGTGGGGACCATGAATATCCACAACAGATCAACATATCTTACCCTGTCGCTGTCAATCGCCATCAGAGCAAAACTACTTCTACTTGTGACGTTTAAAAGCCGTCAGACGCTGAAGAGAGACAGTCCACAGTCAGCCAGCTCATGAAGACTTCTCTGTTGGATCTGTGGTGCGTTCAGTGTCACAGAAACAACGATGCCGCCGCCGCCTCCACAAACAAAAGGAACCTGCAAAATTTGATGTTAACACTCTGACAGTTTGCACGCACTAAAAGGTTTGTCTTATTAGAAATCTGCAGCCAACGGAACGACTCGGGTTCCACGTCTCGGGTACGAGCCACGACGACGATCACGCTGACGGTTTAACGTTTAGCGGGACGAGCGAGGTTCAGAGAGAGTAGAGAGAGAGAGAGAGCATCCAGCTGGTGTAACGTGGAGGCAGAGAGCAGCAGCAGAATGGAGCTGTTATAGAGTTCTAATAGTGATCAATATGGTTCTGTGGAGACCGAAGGAGAAGTGCATTTGGAAATAAGGTGAAGCGTTATGTGAGCACAAAGAGCTGCGTGTGTGTGTGTGTGTGTCTGTCTGTGTGTGTATGTGTGTGTGTTTGTGTGTGTGTGTGTGTGTATGTGTGTGTGCTGCACATAAAGCTAACAAACAAAGCCGGACGACGTCTCTCAGCCTCAGTTTCATCATCAGTTCAGTTTCTCTTCAGTCGTTACGTTTTCTGCAGAGTGACATGTGACCGTGTGAGCGTCTCTCAGCTGCCTTTAAGCAAATGTGTTCAAGACGACGTTTGTGTCTCTCTGGGCCGAGGACATCGACCCTGTTTCAGCCAGAGGACGCTTATTTGAGTGTTTTCTGTATCTTCCCAACGACAGGTGGTGATGTTGGTGAAGCAGCAGCAGGACATGCACGTGGTGTTGTTACTAATAAATCAATACAAAATGCACATTTAAGCAGTTATATATTATATTTCTCCAAACTACCAGGAAGGGCTTTAGATTTTTCTTTCATTTAACAGAAGTTTTTGCAGATCAAGGTTAAAAAACAACAGCAAATATTTGTTTTGCTCTCTTGTTTTGTAGTTTTTCGGGCTGTGAGTTGTTGTAAGAACCTCAGCAGGGATCAATAAAGTTGCATTGAACTGAGTTCAGTTTTCAGACGAATCGGACGAATCAACCTAATTCTGCTGCACATGTGCTGTTTGAGGTGGAACTCTCTCTCTCTCTCTCTCTCTCTCTCTCTCTCTCTCTCTCTCTCTTCCTCTCCCTCGCTCGTACGTTTACACACACACACACACACATTGTAGAGGAGGAGAAGACAAATAACAGAGGCCAGACACTTTGACCTCGCTGCCCGGCTGGAGAGTAATTTCACTTCTTCCGCGGCTCGGAGAGGAATAAAGAGAGAGCGGGAGAACCAGAGAGGCATATATCTGTGTGGTTTAGCTTATAAATGAACACTTCTGCTCAGTGATGAAACGGTAGTCCTCTCCTGTGTGTGTGTGTGTGTGTGTGTGTGTGTGTGTGTTTGTGTAAATGAGTCTACTAGCTTGCGTACAAATGGCTGCTGGTGTGCACGTTTCAGACTTTAACTGCCTGATGTTCGTGTGTAAATGTCTGAAAGCAACGTGTGTGTGTGTGTGTGTGTGTGTGTGTGTGTGTGTGTGTCTGTGTGTGTGTGTGTGAGTGTGTGTATCTGGAACTTATCTGCAGGTTAAACGCAGATTAATTGATCAGCTGATCGTCGTTTAATAGGAGATTTTCCTGTTTTCTATCTTTGTGATTTTAATATCTTTGGGGTTTAAACTGGACAAAAGAAAAGATCTCACTATGTCAGAGATTCAATGAACAATAATAATCAATACACTTATTGATAATCATTGTGAAAACTGAAATCAACTGAAATATTTCACTTTCACTGCAGAAAAATGACCAGAGAAAGTGAATCTAGAGGAAAAGTTGCCTCTTGAATAGCTTAGCTTAGCTTAGCTTAGCATGAAGACTGGAAACAGGAAGACAGAGACATGATATGAATCTTTTCATGTAACTTTTAACAAAACTATTCCCTTGAGGTTCATCCTCTGAGGATCATGAACGTCCACGATTACTTGGGGAGTAGTTGTTGATTGACAGACGGATCAACATCAAACCAGACGTACTTCTTCTTCTCCTCGTGTTCAGAGCGCTGCAGCTGAAGGCTCCTGTTTTACCTTTGATTTGATGTAATTGAGTCTAAATTAAAGCTGCAGGGTGTTGTGAGGAGGCTTCACTACCCGTTAGTCGAATTTAATATATGGAAATTATATTTTACAACACTTGCCTCGCGATTATGAAATATATGTTAGCGCGGCGTTATGAGCAACATATGGAGGTTTTCATTCACCGCTTGCAATTACATTCAAAGCAGCCTGTCTGCTGCTCCTCTCTGCATGCAGAGGTGATTTATCTGTGCAGTTCTATTCATTTTGAATCAGACCGGTGACGCCGGGCTCCCTCAGCTCTTTGACAACCCGTACAGCAGAGAGCCAGCGGAGGCTCGGGCAGCAGCAGCAGCTCCTGGAGGAGCACCGCCACATGAATAATCACCCAGACGCTGCTAGATAGCTCCGCTCTCCTTGGGCCTTCCAGCAGATGCTATGCTAACAAATGGGAGCAGTCAAACCAGAGCTAATGGGAAAAAGTTTCCCCGTTTTCACCCCCCCCCCACATGCACACAAACACTGTCAGTGGCTGCGATTAAGGCAGTAAACACAGTGAAGTGGAGCTGCTGTAACCACCAGACGCTGGTGGTGTTCATGTGTTCAGTGACCTCCGTCCTCAGGCTCCAGGAACACCTTAAATCATCAGTGTGCTGTTTGTTCTGTCCGTCAACTGAAAACTATTATCCACCTACTCTTTCACGCACGTTTTCACCTGCTGCCAATGCACCAACTGTATGGATGTTAGCTGTAGCTAGCTAGCAACAGCTGTTCTTTTGTATCTTCTGCACCTGCTGTGTGTCCATGACGTTGATGCACAAAGTGTGAATGGTTTTAACTCACCTGCCATTGACAAACCACGTCTTGTTGTTTGTCTAAAGGTGCATTTAGACTGAGTGCTAACAAACGTTTTCTCACTTTATTTGAATTGTTCTACGACTGAAGTATGTTTTGCAGTATGTAACTAGCAAAAACACACAACTCCACTTCCTTCTGTCATTTCCCCTCATCAAACACCTGGAGCACATCTAAGCTAACACATAAATAAGCTAACGTAACCCTTAACCCATCCTTGTGTACAATCCTGCCCTGGAGGAGAATTTGGTTGAACCCTGAGCATTTCTAAGGGTGGAAGAAGCTTGAGAATTATGGGATATTCCTTCCTTTTGGACTTTGGACACTGTTTTGACATTTGAAATCTTTGTAGACGCAAATCAACATGTCCCTGTAACTTATACGAGTACCAGACGTACAAAACTAGTATCAGGTCACTAAATCCTGCACAAACTGCGCCTCCAGTTGGCTTCAGGAACATCTGGACCAGCCGTTTGCGGAGGAGCACCTTGGCATGTTGCTGCAGTCTGGGTGGGAAGGTATCACCACTGTTTGACTGGTAAATGCTGCTCTGCCAGCTTGCCAGATCTGCCTCTTTGGCAGGTAACCAAGAAACTCTTTAGTTATTTCCCGCTTCAAAACAAAGCTTTGTTGAAGTGGCTGTGGTCACCAGACACCAGAAGTCACCTCGCTCTTCTGTCCGGGGTCATACAAATACTCCCAATTCAGCCATAAACTGTTACGAAATTATAGAAATGAGATAAATTACAAATCTAAATTGTATACAAGGTTTCCGTGGGTCATCAAATACTCGATTTGATTGGATTAGGCTGATTGATAGCCTCTCCCCTCAGCGCTGAATGTGTTTTTGAATGCGTCTGCAGTGGCAAAAACCCAGTTCAGTCATTACCCCCATCTCCCTTATCAGCACAAGGGGAATAAACACAAATCTAATAGAAATTCATTACGCAGAGCCACACACACACACACACACACACACACACACACAGAGCCAACTAGTTTATTAGATTAATAGGCTATGAATGGCTAATACGAATTACCCCCCTCTCTTGTTAACGAGACGCGGAGCAATTTGTATAATTATGTCTGTGGAAGGGAAGAATTCCTGTGTCTAAGCATATTTTTAGACAGCCGAGCTTTCGGAGGGCTTTTGATTACGTATTTACTTTGGGGTTTTCAGTTTCGTGCTCTTTCTCTCAGAAGTCGTTTTTGAATAATTCATCGCTTTGTTCCAGAGCGGAATAATTTGTGTTGAGATTTATGAGCAATTGCTTTCGGGGTGGGCTGATTTTACTCTGTTTTAAATGATCACAGAACGTGTTTTGTCGGAGTCGGCGGTGTCAGTGTGTCTCTTTCTAACGGAGGCCTCTCAGGAAGGACACGTCTTTTTAAAGAGTTTGCTGCCAAAGCAAGACACACAGTATCTGAAAAGAATATAACCTCCACTCGCACACTTTAAATGATAATTTAAGAACAACACACTTGTTGAACGTCCGTGTGAACGCACCTCTCAGCCTCACGTTAGGCTTTCTGCAAAGAGGGAACACAGTCATTAAGCCCTGTTTCAGAAATGTCCTAGACATTAATGTCAAAAGAAGATATAATTAGACACATTCACTCCATCAGTATCAGGAAGGTGACACTTTCTTCGAGGAATCTTTGGAAACGTTTTGATTTTGGACTCAATAATTGCAGAAATGTTGTTGAGATGGAGTTTAAGTATCAATAAGTGGTGAACACACCCACACACACACACACCCACACACACACACACACACAGCATTTCATTTCAGATGAAGTCTGTTAGGATTTTTATGTCTCTTACACCAGCAAGGACATCCAGTGTCGAACCCGAGGACCTTAAATATCAGATTCATTCAGACTAAAATATAGAATCAAGATCAGAACTGTTCAGTTCTTTGTGTTTTTTAAAGTCTTTTTTGGGGCATTTTATAAAAACAAGAGGTTTGAAATGCAGCAGAATTAAAACATCAGACGTTGTGTTTCTTTTCTTTCCTCTTTTCTCTGCAGGTTCCTGGAAACTTCCTGGAACCGGGTCTAGTGGACCTCCACCAGATCAGCCCAGTCCCGGCTGTTCCAGTGGCGCCGCCGCCGCCGCCGGACGACTTCTGGGAATGGGATGAAACTGACATGACAATCACAGAACCAGAACCCGACCTAACGCAGAACCTCCCCACAGAACCAAACCTGCCTTCGGACGTCCAGGACGTCCCAGCCAGTCAGTGTCCTGAGATGATGTCCAACATGAGGCGCGGATCCTCGTCAGGGGTCCAAACTCTTCCCCCTAACAATAATAACATTTACCAGGTGTACAGCCTCCACAGTGTTGAACTGTACCGGACGCCTCCGTTTCCTCACACGTCCTCCTTGATGCACAAAAACAAATCAGGAAAACGGAAACCGCACCTCCTGCTGAAGAGCCTGAGTAAGGACTCCTCGTTCTCCTCCATGGAGTCCCTCCCGGACCTCCTGGGAGGTTTGACGTCAAACAGCCGAGGAGGCGACAGACGGGAGGCTGGCAGAGAAAGAGGCCAGTCGGCGAGCAGCCGGCGGTCAGACAGTGAGAGCGGGATCGTCAGTGATACAGGAGACATAACCTCTGAAATCCAGGGAGAGGAAGAGGATCCAGGAGAGGAGGAAGAGGAGGAGGAGCAGCAGAGGAAGAATGAAACTGTAGATGGGAGTCACCTGGCTCTGCACAAAGACAATGTCACGAGGTACAACCAAAGAACCAAGACAGAGGAGGGGATGACGGAGAAAGGATGCAGGAGGGAGGAACTCAGAGGTGAAAGCAGAAGACAACGAGAGGAGGAGAAAAGGAGGAGGGGAGGAGGGGAGGCTGTTGAGATCTTCATCAACGGGCGTGGCGTCCTGACTCCCGCGGACTCGGACTCTGACTTTGAGATGGGGGGACTCCAGTCGGACTCCTCAAAGCCTTTCGTGTCTCGCAGCGACTTCACGGAGCTCAAAGTTGACCAGTTCAGCGGTCTGGAGACGCCTCCTGCTCTCAGCCGCCGGGCCTCCAGTCCAGCTTTGTCTCCGGGCTCCTCCCTGGAGTCCCTCCTGGCTCTGGGAGTGGAGTTGTTTCCCACCAAAGACCTGTTGCATCGTAGCGCCTCTCTGGAGAGCTGCCTGGGCCCGTGCCGCGGTGCCGACGAGGATACCGGAGGCAGCCTGGCCAGCCTTGGGGAGCTGGACCTGGGGCCGAGCAGGGAGGCGCATGGAGGTGAAGCAGCACAGGAGAAGACAAACGAGAGCATCCGAGGAGAAGCGTCCTCCGAGGAGCTGAGCCGAAGAACTCTCGACCTCCTGAAACGCCTGGAGAACATCCAGAGTCCTCTGGCGGGCAAGATGACCCGCAGCGTTTCGGACATGACCCTTCGGGGCAGCTCCCCCCAGCAGAGGAGACTCCCCGCCTCACCCTCTCTTGGTGGTCGACTCACCCCCCTCTCCGGGATGTCAGGCTCCCCGCGGAGAGGACCGCCCTCCCTGATCAACGAGAGTTCAGCAACAGGGTCGCTGACGGAGCTGAGCAGCACCGAGGACTCGTCCCTGGGGTCCGAAGATTTCGCCATGCTCAGACATCAACGCCACCTCTTCCCCGATCCCACCACCGCGGCCAACGCCAACTCCAGCTGTTACAGGAAGCGTTGCCACAGAAACAGCCGAGGAGGGCAATGCACGGACGAAGCAGATGCGGCGAGTTTGAGCCTGGTGGTGAACGTGTCGTGTACGTCGGCGTGCACTGATGAAGACGAAGACGACAGCGACCTCCTGTCCTCCTCCACGCTCCCGCTCACCGAGGAGGAGCTCGGCGTCAGGGACGAAGAGGACCAGGAGGAGGAGAGGCTGAGCGGGGCCTCCTCTGGTAATGAGGACGATGAGGAGGAGGATGAGGAGGAGGAGATGGAGGGTTCTTACGTCCTGGGGCTGGAGTACATGAAGAGGGAGCTGCAGAGTTGGATCAGAGCTCCTCGAACCTTGTCTTCTTCCTCCTCCTCGAAAACAGAGGCAGGCCTCCGGGACGAGCTGCAGTGTGGAGCCAACCTGTCCTCCGCCTTCACCTCCTCCTCCTCCTCCTCCTCCTCCTCTTCCTCCTCCTCCTCTCAGAACCGCTCAGCTGCAAAATCAATAGAAGCCAACACTAACAGTGTCGACAACAAACCAAAGAGAAATGAGAAGGAACAGGACGAAGAGGAGAAGAACCGGAGGAACGTTACAAGAAGCTACATCAGCCAGTTTGTGGACGACGTGGAGAACGGAAATGTGGACCAGAGCTGCTTGAAGGGGAAAGACGAGGACGACGAACTCCTCCGAGAGGAGTCGAGCGTGTTCACAAAGAAGGGAGAGTCGCTGAGGGAGTCTTACGTGTTCACCAAACCAGGAGAGTCCGTTCGGGACGTTACTGACTTCTTAGTGAAACTAGAATCCAGCTCATCGCCGTCCTGCGAGCTCCTCCCCTTTCCATCCCAGCGGGCTTCGTCTTTGGTGGGACAGCTGAGAGGGGAGCTGCCCTGCCACAGCTCCTCCGTCCCGTCGCCTCCTTCCCTCTCACCCGTTGAGGACTGCAGATCCCAGGATGCATTGCACGACAGCCGGCCGGCAGCCGGCGGACGGAAGGCCATCACCATCCAGGAAAAGTTCAAGTTCTCCTCTTTCGTGACAGAAGAGACGAGGAGGGAAGTCAGAGACAAACGATCGTCCCTGCCTCCCAAGAAAAGACACTCTCACTCCTCCTGCAGCCACCACCTCCCCTCCTCCTCCTCCTCCTCCTCCTCTTCCTCCTCCCTCCGTCCACGCAGCGTAGACGAGGCCACGAAGGAGAACGTGCACGACTTTGTAATGGAGATCATCGACATGACCTCGCTGGCGCTGAAGAGCAAAGAGAACCAGCCCGAAGAACCGGAGCAGAACAGCGGGTCCACCTCAGACCAGGGTCCTGCTTCACTCGCTCAGATCAGAGACAAGGTGCAGAGCTGCTGCTACAATTTACTAAACTATAGTTACAAAAGTGTGATGAAACAATCAAAAGTTGTGCATTTCATTACAAAGAAAACATGCAAAGTGAACAAAAAAACCCTAATTTAACAGAAATGAACATATCAGTTCAATACGGCTGCAGACGTTTACAATAAACGAATGAAATGATGGAATATATTTGAAGGGAAGCAAACAGTTGAAGTCCCGTTTGACCTCATGTCTCCTGCTACAGTTTTTGAGGACAAACGAATCCAGAAGCAGCAAAAAGTTATCAGAGTTCATTTGTTCACTGAGTCGGAGTAATTCAATAAATCGCATCACAGATCGTAACTTTTAGGATGTAATGACTAATTTCTCCAGTATCTCTTTGCAAGTGAAGTAATCTAAAAGCTAATCAGTTTTCAGTCAGAAAACTTAAACACACAGACATTTTAATATGCTAATTAACACGTTACGGTTCCTCGGATGGTTTGGTGATTGTGTGATAATATTACTCGAGTATATAAATGTACCTAATCCAAAACAAAGCCCCCAGATCCAAAACGCTGTGTTTATATCACATATATCAGATTTTTAACCCTACAATCGCTCTGCTCTCCCCCTCAGGTCCTCCAACACTCCCACCGGCCTCTCCACCTTCGTAAAGGAGACTTCTACTCCTACTTGTCTCTCTCCTCCCACGACAGCGACTGTGGCGAGGTCAGCCAGTGCTCCGAGGAGGACAAGAGCTCCCCGCCGGCGCCCTACAGCATCCCGTCCTACGCCACGCCGACGCACGGCCTCCGCAGCCCGAGCCCCGAGCTGCTCACAGGCACTCGGTCTTCCAACAACAACTCCCGCGCTCTTGATTTGAAGTCTGCTGTTAGCGGTAGCCACGCCGAAGCGCCGGCTAGCCCCTCTGTGTCCCTGCCTCCCAGCCCAGACATCAGGGATGAGGAGACCCTGTTTGCAGCCTGCACAGAGGAGGTTTACCTGGGCCCGCCTCTCTGCTACAGCATGGTGCTAACCAAGAAACCACCGCGCTTGTCCTCCCCGGAGTCTGGCTATGAACTGAACAGTCTAGCTTACTTGCCTTGTTCAAAACCAAGCGAGAGTCTTCGGTATGTGTCTGGAGAGGGGCCCAGTTCCACACCAGGTGATGGTCTGAGCTACCTGTCGCCCTCGAAGGAGCCTGTGTTGGGTAGAAACCAGGATCACCTGTATTTCCAAGGATCCAGCCCCACAGAGGCAACGTGTTACATCTCGCTCTCCACCTCCTCGGCCTCAAACAGCGCCTCCGCCTCCCTCCGGGGCCCCGGCTGCACACCAGACGTCCACAACCCTTCCTCTCCTCCTCCCGTGTCCTCTGGCGCCGCGGACGAGAGGCGAGGTGAGGACCCGCGCCTCCTCTGTGATGTCGCTGGAGGAGAAGTCGCGGCCGCTGCGAGTGTCAGCGCGCCGCAGGAGGAGAGGAGTCGTAATGAGGGGCCTCCTTATCTTAATCCCCGGGCGCGTGTCGCCCCGATAGACTCCTCCGCAGCCCAATGTTTGGCAGATACTAAAACGCTTGAATCCAATATGGGCGCCGTAATGACCAAGATAAGTGTCTGCAGCTCCGCTACAAATCCCTCAAAAGAGCCAGCCGCCACCGCCACGCGTATTAATCCCGAAATTAACTGCTCGGCGATAAGAGAGGCAGATAGGGAGGCGGGGGGGGGGCGAGGAGAGGTGGATGCTCGGCGGGTGAAGCAGGAGGAGAAGGGGAGGAGAGGGCGGAGCGGCGAGCAGCAGGAAGTGAAGGCGGCGGCGGCGGAGAAGCAGGTAAGTGTCCACGTCGTAGCCTGATCTGCTATCTCAGGACATTATACAGGCCCTGATACTTCACCTCTCTGCTCCAGGTATTAGACCGAGCCGAGAACTCAGTGGAAGGGAATGTAATGAGGCCGCTGTGCATCTCTCTCATTATCATTTCTGAGGCTGGACGGACGTGAGAGGCGCTGATATGTGTCACCTCCTCTTCCTCCTCTCTCATCCTCCTCCTCCTCCTCCTTACACTCTCTCTCACACACTCACTCTTCTTCTCCTCTTCATCCCTTCTTTCCATCTTCTACCTTCCTCCTCCTTCTCTTTTGTCCATCCCTTCTCTTCCATCCCTACTTTTCTTTTCTTCTTGTTCCTTCCTTTGTCACCTTTTCTTCTTCCTCCTCCTCCTCCCATCCTCTTATCATCCTCTCCTCCTGCAGGCATCCTTTCTCTCCCTCCTCTTCTCCTCCTCCTCCTCCTCCTCTTCAATCCTCTCTCTCTCTCTCTTCCTCCCTCCTCTGCCTCCTCCCTCTCTCCTCCCTCAGGTGTTAATGGAAGAGGGGGATTTGCAGACTCTGTTTTTTAGTTAAAAGGTTAAGGTCCACAGAACAACATCAGCATAATTACTATCAGTCAGATTTCATTAGGATTCATCAGCTAAGAGCTTCCCCGTCCCGCAGTGATCGTTCAATTCATTTCATCGCTGAATTAGCGTGTTTCTTTTAAGTTTTCTATTTCCTTATGCAAATTAGTTTGTCTCTCTCCTTTTCTTTTTTTTAATAAGCGTCTCTGAAACCTTGCTGCCTCCTCAGTTTATCAACTTTTATTCTCTTGAAGAGGAACACGGCTCAGCTGAAGAGCCGCTACTTTATTCTGCAAGAAATGAAACCAAATCATGTGAATTCATCTTCATGGTGGCTCATCGAGATTCACTGCTGTGGCTTTGCAAACTATCTAACAGACGGTGAAACGTCGTAGCGCCTAGCTGCTGTTTTAATGATAAATGCTGCACAACAACACGTTTCAAACAGCAAAACTCAATTTGAACATTTGCTTTGTTGTCGATTTCAACTTTGGAAAATGTTTTAATCACAAATCTTTAGAAGCCTGACCCTTGAGTTAGCCAACAAGCTAACTAGCTCTCTACCTAGTAGCTAGCTGACTGGTAGCAAGCCAGCTAGCTTGGTGAGCCTCTTAGGTTGGCTTCTGTTGACTTCTGTTACCTGCTAGCTAGCATGTTAGCTTGCCACAGTAGCTCTGGCGTGCTCTGGTGTGATGCGCTAAGCTAACTACCGCTAACACACTAAACCAATACACAGCGTTTTTCCTGCTGAACATCACAATGTTAGCATTGTTAGCCACGAGCTGCTAAAGCAGCTGTAAACTCTTAGATTTGTTGTTGTTGTTGAAACACAGAGGCAGTTAAACGAATGCAGCGTGTGACATTATGGTTTATATTTTGCCTGTTCTCGAGAGGGTTTTGCTGCATCTCTGCAGTAATTAGGCAGCTTTCTTCTCTCTGTAATGGAAATGTGTCTTAATTAAGGACAATAGCTGAAGTGAACCAGAGATGGTTTCAGAGGGAACATTTACGTCTTTATAAAAAGGTTTTTTTGTGCTTTTATGAGGTTTTACTTTTGTATTATACTTTGTTTTTGGGTGCATTTCTTAAGGTTTTGTTTGTGTGTTATTGAGATGATTATTGACATTTGTGTGTGTGGGGAGGGATAAAAACTACACAAGTCTTTACAAAGCGATTAGTTGTGAACCAATTAAGAGCGCGAGAGAGAATAGTTTTCGGCCTGATGCTCGTTGTTTTAATTTGCAACTTTTCATCAGTTTGGGCTCAAAGAGCGAACGAGCCGATTAGAAAACAAAGACAAACAGCGTTTCAGCCCGATAATGCCGTTTTGATTTATTCTTCTCTTGTTTGTCTCTTTCCACCTCTCTCTCTCTGTCTCTCTGTCTCTCTGTCTCTGTCTCTCTCTCTCTCTGTGTCTCTCTCTCTCTCTCTCTGTCTCTCTGTCTCTCTGTCTCGGTCTCTCTCTCTCGCGTTGTCTCTCTCTGTCTATCTCTCTCTCTGTCTCTCTGT
>JAVQJD010004986.1:0-55285 GCA_036023655.1 Nannoperca australis
GTCTTGACTCTATTTTCTATTCATTTCACAACGTATGGTGGTGAATAAGTGTGACTTTTCATGGAAAACACAAAATTGTTTGGGTGACCCCAAACTTTTGAACGGTAGTGTACATACACTGAAAAGTTAACTCTCAGTGTATGTGCACTTGAGGTTTCCACATCACCCCGTTGACTCTTTCCTTACAGATATTTACAATAACATAAAATAGGGGGAAAATATACATCATACGAATATACACAAAGGTCCATACACTGTCCCAAACTAATTATTTTTAAAGTGGACTGACCCTTGTGCCTACAGAGGTCCGTTGAGTTTAGGCTACATTTAGTATATTGTGTCCCAGCTGTTTTGACGGCTACTGTAGTCATGATATTTGTCTGTGTCAGGATTAAAGCGGATAGTCCCGGATTGCATACGTCAGTGACAACAGTTGTTTGCTTCCAGTGGTTTGAAAGGTCACTGAGGGTCATCAGTCCCTTGTAGCTCCGACTTGTTCATTTCCCACATCTCAAGTGTCTAATTCATCTTGAAGGAATACGGGTCCACTTCAACGAGCACACTTTGTCAGTACTCCTCTGACTTTTCTCCCACTAAAGCTGACGTAGTGTGCATCCTGTTGTTGTGAGCCTGCGGCCACCAGCCGACTGCTTCGACCTCCCGGACCTGTTTCCTCTACCCACTGGGCACAAGAGTGAGCATCCTGCCAGGAAGGCCTGTCATTCACTCGCATGTCATCATCTCACAGATTTTGACACTTGGCAAAAACTGTGTAAACATCTACTTTGTCTTTCTAGTACACTGTGTGACAGCTGAAAGTAGGTTAACTAAACTGAAAACACAAACAGCAGATTCACCAGAATCAAATCTGAATTTGTGCAAAATGCTTGCTGTCCCTTACTGCATGATGATCTTATATAGATTTGTACCATCTGTAGTTTATGAATGAAGTAACACTTTACAGTTCACCTTCAGAAATATTGTCAAAAGATAGAAATAACCTCTTCAGGTTGGATTGACTCAACCATGAAAATAGCTCCATCTTGTGGGACTAGACACAAACGGCATTATAATACTGTTTGCACAACATGTTTGTACCTTTTCATTTACACAATGGAAGGAATGGAAGCTGAACAACACTGATGTTATCTTAGGTGAGTGAGCAGATGCATATCTCAGCAATATGTTTCCAAGGTCATCTTAGCCATGAGCAACTCCAGCGTGGTTATGCAACAGCTAGAGAAGCGTGATGAAAACTAAATCTTAATGGTCATTTTAGTTATTCCCAAGCTATTAAGAGATTTGAGTGAAAGAGTTAAAGCTGCACAGAGAAAGAAAGAAAGAAAGAAAGAGAGAGATGTGCTGCACAAGTCTGGGAAACCTGTAGGTTAGAGGGTCAACGCTGAGAGATATAAGCTTAGAGTCCATTAGTGGATTATAGTCATAACCACTCCATGGCTCCTGCATCTCTCTTGGATTAAAGAGAGCGAGGGAGAGGGGGAGAGAGAGAGAGAGAGAGCGATAGAGACAGCGATAGAGATATTATTATGAGTGCATGAGGGTAACTGGAAGCAAGTGAACGGTGCAAATTTAAAGGCAGATCATAGCACACTGCATATGTGGACTGAGAAACACTGGGAAGCCAGCTGAAGTCAAGTTGGAGAGGTGACAGCACTTTTGATTGGCAGACTTAAGGTGATTTCACACCTTTATATCGCCTGGCAGATTAAGTGAATTGCACAAGGTAAGTTTAGACCAACATGGAGTTAAACTCTTGTAATCTCTGCAGTCTTTGTGTGTATAATCCATCTCTGTATGGACAAGCGTCATGTAAAAGATACAGGTTCAGCTTTCACTAGCCAGGACGCATTAAGCAGTGGCCAAACTGGTGTGGTTGTCGTGAAGATTAAGATTACGTTTTTTGAAAGTCATCATTCCTGCCCTTTAATGTCATATTTATTGTATTTATTTCCACATATTGGGTGAATAACACAAATACTATACATAATGCATGTTTCACAATGTATTTAATCAACCTCTGCCACCACTACCCTCATCTCTAATGTTGTGTAACTTTAATTTTGTTATGGCCTGAATGATTATTCCTCTCCGTGTGTGTGTGTGTGTGCGCGCACGCAGGAAGCATGGACGTAGACCTGGAGGGGATTATCCAGTGCATTAAGCAGGGGGATGAAAACGGTGTTCAGACACAGCTGCAGGAGTTCAACAAAGAGGTAACACCACACAAGAGCTCACACATTATTGTGTCTGGATGATACGCTGCTGCTGATGACATTTGTCACCATTGCTCTCCTACAGTATGCCCAGTGCTTCTTCTTTGACGCAGAGGAGAGGGACCGGAGGAAAGTACGTGGCTTAATGTTGCTGCACCCATTAACAGGAAGTTGATTGTCTCATCTCTGTCCTACTTGTGTTCCTTATACCTCACCTTTCCACCCCTCCCCACCCACCCCCCACAGTCTGTCTGATTAGTAATTCTGCTGTATCAGTTGTCCCTGATCCTCTCTCCTTGCATGCTCAGGCTGTCTGAGCCCAGGCAGAGCGTGTGAATAACAAACGTACTGCATGTTAATATATTCAACACTTTCAGCTCCTGTTAGTTGCAGCCATTGAACATCTGATCTGGGGCCGTATTCACAAACATCCAAAGGCCAAAAGTAACTACTAACTCAGAAATAAGGGGCATGTCATCTATCTATCAAAAATGGATTTAATGTAATTGTTTTATTTAAATTGATTTACTTTACTTTCTAATTTACTTTATTTCTTTTTGATTGAGTTTGATTGACAATATATTTAAATTTTTATTTTAAATCATTTTAATCTAATCTTATCCAATCTAGTCCCTTTAATGCTCCTATGTATTGATGATTATTTAATTTTACAATCACTGGCAGATCCCTGCTCTCAGTGTCTTTGTGATTAGCTTATAGGAGGAAACGCATTACTAGGAACTTTTTAACAGAACTCCTAAAAATACTAATAGTCAGATACGACTCTTTGTGTAAAATGGCCCCTGATTCACAGTGGTGACACAAATATGTACCGATATTACTTTCTCTCTCTTCTGCTGCATTGCTCACTGAAATCGGACTATCCACCTCCTAAAGCAAAGAAAACTAGAAGAGGTACTGTGTACACAGTTTAGAAATAATGTAGTATAATAATTGATATGCATTAAATTAAATCTTAAACTGTTAGTAAAGTACAAAATATTTCGTCGTATGTATTCTTTGCCCTGCCCAGTTCAAGAAGAATAAAGTGAGGGAATATGCTGATTCTGACTCCGACTGTGACGAGTACGACCAGGAGAATCGAGGCCTCATCCTCAGACAGGTCACTTTCTGCTTGCCCAGAGGTATTGTCAGTTGTTTCATTGAAGATGGTTGTTAAACTAAATGTCTATTTTTCTTTTCCTGCCCTCAGAATTTAGCTGTTGTCCTCTTGCGGTTCATAAGAACAGGAATTAAATGTCGTCTGTTGAGAGTGTCTCTACGCACCCTGAGAATCCTCTCCAGAGACAAAAAGGTCCTTGGCCCGTTGGTGACCGACAGCTCTCTCCTGATCTTGGCCAAACTAGCCGGGCTGACCACATGTGATCCAGGTCATGAAGCCAGCGACCCTGACTGTGATTTCTACGATAACATCATCGTTTCTCTCGCTGAGGCCAAAGTGTTGCAGTGTCGCACTGACGAGGACGAAGACAACATTAAAGGCAGTGACCAAAACCAAGAGTGCTCTGCCTTCAACGAGGACGCCAAGAGTGACGTTAGCATTGTGAACAGCGGCGACCAGGACAGCATCAGTTGGTTTGGGAGCCACAGGACCAGCATCAACGAAATGCACAGTGGCAACATCCATCACAAGGTGCTGGAGCGTGGGAGGAGGGACCGCAGAGAGAGCAAGATGGAGGGGCCGGAAAACGAGGAGGAGGAGGAGGGGCAGTCAGGAGAGGAGGCACAGAGAAAAGAGGCCATGAAGGTGTTGTGTAATGTGGTGTACAACAGCACCTGGGCACAGGAGAGGTTCAGTGCTCTTAGGTGGGCTTTCACACAGCACACAGACAAAAACACTCACACACACACCAGTCTAAAATGCTGTTAAACAGAGCTGTTGTCTATGTAAATGGAATTTCTGGGCCCACTTAACAGTTTTTTTTCCCTGCATGTAATGGTCAAATGTACACAGTCTTATGTCCCTTTAGGGTATTTCCAGTGAAGCTACGGTAGTTTAGTCGCATGAAAAATAGTGTAAATGATTTCATGTTGAGACAAAGTCGTGTATTTCTAATCTCAGTGACAGTGTTGTTCTCATTTGTCATAACCTTAATTTAGCTCTTGTGCACATCAACACATTTCCAGACAGCTAAGCTCTTGCTATTCTTTCCATCAGGCTCATGTGCGGTCTCATTGAGCGGCTATCCTCCAGTATTAGTTGCTCATCTCCCTCCAGTGTTCAGTTCTATGAACTACGCCTCATGTTCCTCATTACTGCACTACGGCCAGAGCTCAGGACTCAGCTTCAACAGGTAACATAACCTCGCTTACTACAAAGTTACTGTATTAAGTATATACTGTATTATGCTATAAATATGTGGCAGATCATTCAGATGGAACAGTTCCCTGAGCTATATCTTCTTTAGTTTATTCTATTGATGTGAATAGAGCAAGATTGTAGTTCTACGCCTGTGAACTGGCTTCCTTCCTGCTCTCACGCGCATTCTGTTGCTCTTCCAGGAAGGAGGCGTGTCCGTCCTCACAGCAGCTCTGGAGAGCTGCCTGGAAGTTCAGTGGAAGGACCAGTATGAGTGTGTGTTGGGCCCAGCAGCCCCACCAATCTCACTGGAAGCCTCGCAGCGTGTCGTGGAGATCCTCAAAATCCTCTTCAACATCACCTATAGCAGCCACAGGCAGGAGCCCAGTGAGGTCAGTGACTGAGTCCATAACAAACCTTCAGCCTTCATAATCACTCATATCTCTAAAACTGAAGTCTACAGAAGAACAGATTTTCAGTACGTCACACGTTATCAATTTCACTTTAAGAGAGAAACCCAGAACGTACTGTATAATTTCTCCTCCCTCAGGATGATGCAGCTCTTTACCGACACCTGGTGGCGCTGCTGCGTCTCTGCCTGATGAGGAAGTGCATGCTTTCAGATGACACGGATGAACTGCAGGGGTGAGCATGAACCAAACAAATCTTGGAATAGAAAGAAACTTGCAATGACGGTCATCATCAATCATCATTAATAACAACGATGCAGATGCATTTGAAGGTGTAACTTTTGTTTCGGTTCCAATGAGCTGTATCGGCATAAATGGCAAAATACAATGATGTCAGAATCATCTGGACACTGTTATATAATTATATTTTTACAGCATGTACAATAGGGGTATAAACAAGGTAATAAACATTTCAGATGGGAACACCCTCAACTTAAATCCAAATCTTGCTTGGTCCCTGAACCTCACCTTCATAAAGAAGCAGGCATAATAATCATTAATCTTTAAACATTAATCATTTTGATAGCACACATCCTCTTGTTGCTTTCTCACTTGAGGCTTCCACAACCAGATTACATTTTTCAGTAATTACAATAATAAATATTGTTTCCCGTAGGTCGGACTTCTTTCTTGTTCCTCTAGTGTTGTTGGGTTATTAATCTTTATATATATAAATGAATGAATGTTGGGCTGATAATACATTGCTGTATTCTCACTCCATATTCTTGTGTAAATAATTGTGTAATGTTGAATTCTGATCACAGCTTTATTAGTAATATATGTCAGTATTTTTACCACTTGTATTTTTGTGTGTACCTGTATTTAATAATCCCTTGTGCCAAACTGAACCAAATACTTTGCTTCTGTGCTCTCTTCTATCAACTCTCTGCCCCTGTAATCTTCTCTCAATCCCACAGTCACACAGTCAACCTGTTGTCAGCGCTGCCTCTCCAGTGTCTCGACGTGCTGCTGATGGCGCCTCTGGGCGCAGACTCGCAGCAGTGCCAGGGGGTCAACATGGACTGTGTGCACACCCTGGTGGTGTTCATGGAGAGACGCCTGGACTCGGTGAGGGAGAAAGCAATATGCAGAGAAGGGTTTGAACGCTTAGTGGCCAAACTAAAGTTTTGAGTTTGCTCCTAAAAAAAAAAAATGTTCAAGTTAGAAAGAGAAACTGTTCGCTCACACTGAAATAATCGGACATATTCTTCCTTGTTTGTTTGCTTCTCAGGGTGACAAGATCAAAGAGAAGCTGACACCAATCCTCAATCTGCTGACGGAGAGCTGCAGGGCCCACAGAGAAACACGCCATTACATCAGGAAACATGTAATACATCCGAAAATACCTCTAAGAAAGCGCATGTAACATTTTGCTTCTCACAATATTTGGATAATATCTGAAAGTAGCATTAGCAGTATTTCATTTGTCCCCGGTCATTAGATCCTGCCCCCTCTGAGAGACGTCTCACACAGGCCAGAGGAAGGCTCCACAGTGAAGAGTCGCCTGATCCGTCTCATGACTCACCTGGATACAGACCTCAAACACTGCGCTGCTGACCTCATCTTTGTCCTCTGCAAGGAAAATGGTAAGGCCAGATGTAATCACTCTCACACAGATTGTTTATGTCACAGTTTGCAGTCCAACAAATGCAATGCTGTGAATAGAAATGATCAGATGAAGAACACGGATGTACTTTTCACTCCTCTTCACTCATAGTTAAAGATGGGGAACAAAGATTTTGATAGTTTTCTTCTTAAAATCCTCATTTTCAAAGGTTTTGCCTGTTGTTAAACTAAATCACACATTTATACTTTACATCTACTTGTTCCAGTTTTCACTGAAGCTGAATATTTTTAAATATTTAAACCTAAATGGCTACCATTACAATGGAATGGAAATATTCCTAAAAATTGTCTCGTGTATGATTTTATGTACTTTTTTTGCCTGACATTGTTGGAAGCTTTGGGCTCTCCACTGGAATTTATAATACACACAACATGCATCAGTGACTCCCTGGGTTGTCAGTGTGCTCTTATTCTACAGAACTTACACACCTGATTTAGAAAGAATGCCAAACAAATAAATGTTTTTTGTCAACTTCTCAACACCGTTTTGTGTGTACAACACTTTGTGCCCACCAATCATCCCCCTCAATCTTCTTCTCCCAGTGAGTCGGTTTGTCAAGTACACCGGCTACGGCAACGCAGCGGGCCTGCTGGCCACCAGGGGTTTGCTGGCCGGGGGGTCCAGGGCTCCTAGCTCTGACACCCAGTACTCCAGCGACTCTGACTCGGACACTGAGGAGTACCGGCAGGTCAAAGATCGCATCAACCCAGTGACGGGACGGGTGGAGGCAGAGCAGCCAGACCCCATGGAGGGCATGACGGAGGAGGAGAAGGAGGAAGAGGCCAAGAGGCTGATCATGCTCTTCAACAAGCTGTCCAGGTCAGTGAAATGATAAAGACTCGAACACACGGAGCATCAGTATAAAAAGATATAAGAGAGTCGTGTCAAATCTTAAGTTACATATTAAATAAATTCCTCGAGGAACAATAAAGGGAGTATTGTATTAATATCATATTTTACATCAGTAAGTCTAATATAAATCCAGATCATGAACTAAGTTATTCTGTATCATGAAGTTAGTATTTCCCTTTTTAATATTTGCAGAGAGGAAGCTTCTTTATACAGGCGACACTCAGAAATATATAAATATATATTAATAAAATGTATGCAGAGATCACTGAGATCAAGTATATTATATATTATTATTATATAAATCCTCACTAATGTCTAGTATAGGCTGAGAGCAGAGATTAAATGACTACAATAGGAACAGTGTTGATCCTGATTAATAACCTGTCCATGTTTGCTTTGCAGAGACAACATCATCCAGCCGATGGGAGTGGATTCAGAGGGGAAGCTGGTCCCGATGTCGGGACTGAGGGCAAATTTCCTCACACAGTCTGAGTCAGAGAATGACGGAGAAGAAGAGGAAACAGAGAAGGACTGAAACATGTCAAATCCTTTCATTCAATGTATTCATCTTCTTTTTTAAATATCAGATTTCTAAAAGTTTAGACAAGTGTTAGTTGTAAATGTGTGGATGAGGAAGCTCTCACCCAGACCCAGTCAGCCATTCTGAAAGTGAAGGTACTCAAAGGATATAAAAGCAATTGGATTCAGACTAATTATGTAGCGCAGCAGCAAGGCCACACTGGTTTGAGTTAAGAATGACATTCTAAATTGATAGATGCTTAGAAGGAACTGATTTCAATGTAATAACAATGCTAATGTCCTCCAATATTTTATAAAGTCTTGAAATCTTTTTGTTTGTAGTGTATTTTAATGTATAGTTTTAGTCTCTTCTGATACACGCACTCATTGGTTGTTTGTGATGCTCAAATAGAACAAGATGAAATAAACATCTGCATGGCATATTTACTTTCTCGTGTACAGTCTCTGGTGTGTCACGGTCCATATCTGTCTCAACTTGTGCTCAGGTGTGTGTTCGGCATATTGTGCTAAAACTGTCTCGTGGTACAAGACCCAAAACATTTAGACTGATTCCAGATGCTCTGATCACATCTGCACGGTTAAATCATCAGTTTTATTGTACACACACTATTTCAGTTTTGTAGGTAGGTCTTTATTGTACTTTACAGGATTATAAGTGTTCCTACAAGTGGGGATTTATGTAACTCATTAAATATGTTTATTCGGATACATTAGCATGATCAGTGTAAACAAGCGAACAAATAGGATAATTAACTGGATGACTGACCGCCTCTGGGGGGCATCGCACATTGCGTACCATCAAATCTCTTTTGAGGAAAATCTGCTGTTTAGATTTATAGCAAAAAAACCAGGAGTTCACAAGCAAGCTATTTGCAAGGGCAGAATGTAGAATGAGTGAAAAGAGTTACTGTTTACCTCTTGAGTTGAGTGACAGCACTGATTTAGCTCCTTTGCAACAGAAAGCAGCAGGGTATCTCAGAATTGTGGTTTTAATTCTCAGAAGCACTAGCACCAATAATTCCCCTGCTTTAAGAAAGATCCTATGAAATCACTATCTTATGTGAAAATATCAAAGTGTAAATTCATTTAAAAATACATATGCATGTTTAAACATACAAGTTGCACCTTAAATGTATTTGCTTTGTTCTTTTGTGCTGAACCAGCAAATCCAACAACAAAGCAATTCCCATTATCACCTGATCTATTCTATTTGGAGTGAAATCAAGATAAAAACAAAGGGTAAACAATGATTTTCTTCAGGCACAGCAAAGTGCGTTAGTACATCTCCATCATCTCTTCAAGCGACATCTGCAGCTCTACAGACTGCAGGGAGGAGGCGCCGCCTCCGACAGCCATATTCTTCAGCAACTCCACTGAAGTCAGAACCACCTGAGACAGAAAAAAAACAAAACAGGGAGCAGAAGTCAGACGCAATGACAAGAATGACAAGAGCGAGGTGGCAAATTTGAGCTTGACAGAAGCCGTGAAATTCAAAAAAAGCTGGAGCAATGAGACGCGTCAAGCTGGTTTCTTAAAAGGAACTTTTTGTATAAGCTTTTCATTTCTCAGCATGCACTCCTCTGTAGAGGCTCAGGGCAGAAAAACCTTTCACACCCGAGGGATCAGCTGTCACCACCGGTATTCAGGCTTTGTTCCCTCAGTGCTATTAATCAACAGTGAGACAAAATTGCCTCACGAAAAGTGCTGCTGACTACAGCTCCGTTGAGTGGGCAATTTCGGGGGTTTGATCACTCATGAAATTTGATAGAGGTGTGTGCAGCGGGAAAAAAAAAAAAAGAGAGAAAAACAACCTTCTCTACCAAACTGAAATACTGCTTTAAGGTCTTTCAGAGCACAACACTGTCGGTTTTAATAATTTAAAGGTTCCTTCACCTCCACTGTGATGAGTTTCTTCTCCCAAGGCCTGTTGTCTGGGTCGGGCCACTTCTCCCCGAGGCAGAAGAACAGGGAGCAGGGAGGGCAGTCTCTGCCGTCAATGAAGTCCAATATTCCTGGAGGAAAAGGACGATCAATCACGATATCAAGCCAACAAGGTACAGCACACGTGTTCACACGCGCAAAAAAAGCTACGTGATTGGTCCTTTAACCCACCTCGCACAAAGTCCTTGAACTGGTACAGTGGTTGAGGGTGCAGTTTAGAAATCTCTTGGGGCTGACTGCTTCTATCAAACTTGGAAAAGCTCCAAAATGCTTTGATTTCGCCCCGCCGCTGGCCGTATACCACATGGCCTGACACCCCCACATCCAAACCATCCCCCAGCTTGTCCAGGATGCGTTGAGTCAGATTGGCTTGGGTTTGATCCAGCATGGCTTCAGGACTTGGCAGAGAGACCATGGACAGGCCTGACTCGTGATCCAAAACTGTCCCGATGAGTTCGGGTCTGATGTGAAGACAACATCCTTTCATTAGATTTTAGGTTTTTTATGTATGTGTGTGTGTGTGTGTGTGTGTGTGTGTGTATATATATACATATATATATATATATTAGGTTGTTTGTCTGTCAGAGACCTGAGAACATTTAAGCAATAGTTTGACACTTTGGTCTGACAAGACTGTTAGCTTAGCTTAGCACAAAGACTTGACGCAGGGGGAAACAGAAATGACAGCCTGGTCATTTAAAAACATTTGGTACGGATGAAACAAACCAGATATACTGTGTTAATTACTTTTACATGTGCTGGTTTGTTTCCTTTGGTCAGAGCCAGGCTAGCTGTTTCCCAGTTTCAATTATTTATGCTAAGCTAAGCGAAAAGGCTCCTGGCTCCAGCTACAATAGTCAATAGTCTCACTCTTCACAAAGAAAGGGAAGAGCATATTTCCCAAAATATCAAACTATTCCTTTAACTATGACAGTCAATGCGAAGCTACACTGGGGATACTGAACATTTGTCAGACGTGTTTCCTTTGAAGAAAGCATTATTTTAATGTTACCTGTAAACTAAGCGGACCCCAGCTTCATTCTCAACCAGCTGCTCAGACACCTTCGCCCCTCTGTAGTACACTGATATCCTGAATTGAGTCTCTAAGGATTCAGAAAGAGGAGAAGTGCATGAGAAAAGGTGTTTAACAGCTCCCTCTTATTCCTGTTGGAAGCATGTTATTCAAGGTACAAGTCCTGACTGGTAGTATTCATATTGACAGGCCACAGTTTTAATGGCCTTATGAAAGATATTCCATTTAATATCATGTCATTTTTGAGTGTCTGCGTGAATTCCCCATTATATCTCTACAGTAACATCCATCAACTTACTGAAATTATCTCCATCACTGGTCTTGCTCATGGTATGTAGGAACTGCTCTGCCAACTGCCCATCACAGGCCCCTCCCACAGCTCCCTCCATTGGATGTGCTGGTTGCTCAGGCAACCCAGCTTCACAGACTGCACCCTCAAACGTTACTGGATACTGCTGTTGCCCAGGCAACGCGTGTGCACCAATCACAACTGGGTTTTGGAGCTGCTGTTGCTCAGGAGGAGGCTCGAAGCCTGCGGTGCCCTCTGTGGAAAAGTTGGAGAAACTGAATAACTGTTTCTGGGAAAAGTACCGTGGATACGTTTTCTGCTCATACTGCAGCAGTGAGGGGGAAATAATGGAGGAAATATACAAGAGATGACGAGTCTACCTGTTTCAGGGCCAATGTTCAGTCCCTGTAGACACTCCTGCAGAATATCGTGGTTGGCAGCGGAATCTGCTGGCAAATATTGACTAGTTCAGAAATATTCAGAAAAGTGGTTCCACATTCATAGCTAGTAAATGAATGATTTGATTAATGTGCCTTGTGAGCTACAAAATTCATGCTAGGAGATAATAAACAGTGTGAGTGGGGCTCTCCTACCTGAAAACACAGATTCCTCTGGAAGATAAAGATCATCAAAGCATCGGACAATCTGGCTCTAAGATATCACACACACACACACACACGTCTGAATGAGTTCATATGCAATTATAATATTATAATTAGACAGCGTTTACACAGCATTTGCATTCTCCTTCCTGTGTTCCTACAAGTCAAACACACAGACACACACACAAGCGCTTACTTCTTGTGTAGGAAGGCCAATATCCTCAAACAAATCGGAGTCATCTTGGTGCTGGGATCCAGCAGAAGAGTTAGCTTTGAGAGCGAAAGCAAAGAGCTCAGTTAAGATCTTTTAATCATTTCTTCTCCTCAGAAACACCCCTTTAATCGTATAATCTCCTTTCCAAATGGCACTGATTTGCGTGCACCGCATTTGCATATTACCATGACAAGTCTCAACCACAGCAGCATAAATCCAAACGTGAGCGTGTGCGAGTGAGATGGCAACGTGATCAACCACACCAGGTAAGGAGGTGATCAGATATGTAACGCATGTGGCCACAAGGTGCTGTATTGTTTTAAATCAGGGCATATCCCACGTGAGAGCATCAATGAGCAGTATCTGGGGCGATTTTTGTATTTCTCTAATTTAGCAGTACAGTAATAAGAACCAACTGATGCCTCCCCCCTTCCCAGGATTACACTTAAGATGCACGAGCGGAATAAAACTGCCAGAGAAATGAAATGTGTGTTTGTATTTTGCTAGCGAGAGAACAACGTGCTCATGGTTTAATTCTGTGAATGTTCAATGCCTGGTGCCAGTTCATACACGCCACGCAAACACCTAACTCGGTGTCATCAGAGGAACTTCGCCTGTCATCCACTGCAACAAATGGAGCAAATGGTGGATGCTCACCTCCCGATGCTGACCCCGCCGGCCAGCGGAACACTTTGTGGGGGTTGGCAGCGTCGTTCTTGTTGTCAGAGACCAGTTTGAAGCCCTTGGCTCGGAGGGCGCTGCGGAAGTTCCTCTTCCAGACTGAGGGGTCTCCCTGAATCCGGCCATTGACGCTCGCCTCTGCCCACGCCTGCAGGGACGAAACAGGGAAGAATTACACTACGGACCAGTCACTGCGTGGAACACCATGAACACAAGGGATGAGTAATTATCAAACTCATGCGTATGATTACCTCTTACTCTACTGCCACCGATAGTTTACGATCACTGTGCATGACGAGTACCTTAAAGATGAGAATGTCAGTGTCGGAGGAGTCCTGTCTTAAAGCGTGTTTCCACGGGATGGAGAACTCGGTGTTCTCCGGGTTCGTCCACTGCACACCCGGATACCTTTCGCTGTCAATCTGGGCCCGCAGCCACGGGATGAGCAGTGGTCTAGAATGAGACATTTCTGCAGGAGCAAAAAAAAGAAAGAAAAAGATTTACAGTCAACAGTGTCATCATGGCTCCATTTAGCATCCCTGATCATTTCCTATTACGTTGGTTTGCTGCCCAGCTCATCTACAATAAAAATAATTTAAAGGTTCTGTTGCTCCTTTCAATTTATGATTAATTGTGTATTATTTAAATAATATTTATTCAAGTTAAAACTCAAGTAACTATCCAAATCAAAAATATAAGTAATCAAGAAATGTTATTATTAATTTGAGTAAAAAAGTGTTAAAATAAAACGTTTTACAAGTCTGGAAGACTCTAATGCACTTTTTAGAATGAGGGTCTTTTTTCCCACTCTCCACAAATTATGATTATCAGGTTCAAGGAAAAATAAGCAACAGGCAGCAGAGCATCAGCTGCGGAAATCTGCTTTCAATTGCAATTTCTGAAAAGCAAGAAAGAGGAAGCGGGGCCAGGTCTCAGGTGGCACTAAATACCACACATACTTTTTTTTCCTTTTTCTTTTTTACAAAGCACTTAAAAGTAAACGTACTCGTTGTGAAGAAGGCCTCGTTGCAAAGTGTCACATATGAATATCTGAGATAATAGTGTGCAACGTTTGGTCTCAGTCTCATTGCGCTGCTGCGTTTAAATGTCGCTATAAAGTTACATAAAGTGGAAGTACAACAATTTCAACACTTCCACGTGTGAGACTGAATACATTAGTACAGATATATGTAGCACTTAGTGACGTGCGATCATGTGGAAAAACAACGGCTGAGGAGTAACGAGTTACATGTTAGTTCATATGTTTGACAGCAACCCGACAAAAAACAGATCACCGTTGATTTAACGTGACCTGACGCGAAACGGGCCATAAATCCCCACTGACAGCTCGAGTCGAACAACTCTCCTGCTCTGCCGTACCGTCTCACCTCCAGCCACGACGCTGCAGCCGTTTCCAGGGTCAGGAGTCGGACGTACGATGCGGGGCGATGGTATGGTATGGTATGGTATGGTATGGCGGCGGGTGACGCGTCGCAGGAACCAAACGCCGCGCGACAGACTGCCTCTCGATCCCGGCCGGGAATTCTTTAAGTAGCGCCGCGTGCCGCCGCGTTCCAGCGCGCGGAGGGGTTTCTCGGGAAACTCCGAGCCGCCAGTTTCGTTTTCCAGATGTGACGTCAGCGACTTTCATCAGCCAGCCAACGCGCGCGCACGCACGCACGCACACGTTTCTAATTCTATACGTGTTATGGACCTACGCATGGCACAAACATCCCATCTAAACATAATAAAAAGACTGCTTTGAATAATAAATAGTGTCTGATGAAATCTAGTCTTGCTGTTCTAATATGTTTTAATAGTTCAATAATGTAGGTTCATCCTACTTCAATGAAAAGTCAATTTTCAATGTATATTTAAGGTCTTCAGTTTCCATTAAAAATAAATTCTGCACTAGATTTAAGGGGGCCACTGAGACTTTCTTCCTTCAGCAGGTGAATGTGAAAAGAGCTTTCATGTGTCAGACTCTGCACGCAGAAGGTCAAATATCCAAGGGAAGGAGCAATGAGACACATTTGTATGTGAAGAGAGTCTTTAATTCTGAATAAAACACACCTGGGCTCCCAAAAAGGTCATTTGAATAAGTGAGCAGCCAAAATGTCTTAAAAAGTCAAAATATCCTCACAAAGATGGATGTAATACAAACACGTGTATACACACACACACACACACACACAGTAGGGAAATGAAACCGTTTGTTCTTTGCAGATTTTATTTGTTTTTCAAATACAGGAGAGTTAATGTACAGAAGGACAAAGAATTTCATCAAGAACTGTACAATATTTACACACCTTTTTTTTTCCTTTTTTATGGAAAATTAGATTGTTTTCAAAATAAGTCATAGTATGAACAAACATCAAAATGATAAAAATGAAATGACTATTTCCTCTTTAAATATTACTTATTTATACTCCATCTTCCCGCATGGGAAACGGATAGTTTACTTCTTTTTCTTTGCACCTGCATGACTGATGATTGAACTGAACCACAACAATGTTAAGTTTCAAATAGATTTTCCCATTCTCATGTTCTTTTTTTCTTTTCTTCCTTTTATTTATTTTTTTGTCTGTTATTTTACACCCACTGTATTTGATACAATATTTCTGTCTCACGGTCTGTTCTTTTTGTATAGAGGGGAAGACGGCTTGGATATGTGGGTTACGATTGTATACTGAACCTGTGGAAAATAAAAAGGTATTTAAAATGTTAGGGCAGCCACCCGAGCGCTTGTGAGAGTCTAAGTTAAAAACCTCCTCATATAAATAATAAAAATGTGTTTATATATTATTATCACACAGCGGCCCGGTGCTGCCCTTCACATAGCACAGGATGAGAGAAAGAGAGAGAGAGAGAGAGCGTTTGTTAACACATTTCATGTTTCTATCCGCGGGCGAGTCCATGTTCACGCTGCTGCTCATGGCACACTCTGCACGCAGTTTAAAAAGCATTCTCACCCTCTTCCACTCTTTTCAAAAGCCAACAGCTGATGTTAGTCTTCAAAAAAATAATTTATGTAAAAACTAAGTGGTAATAGTTTCTCTTCGAACTATAGTCTTTATGACACAGAGTTAACGAGATGTCAGTGGCTCCTCCGTTGACTTGGCGTCGTGGGCTCCTCCTCTTTGTCCTTCCACTTTGCGTCGCTCCCTTTTCGCCAACGGTCAGTTCACTCTTGACCCACTGGTGACCCCCCCTCCCCGATCCGGTGGGGTCCCCCTTCTCACAAGAGTAAGACATTTCTTTAGTCATTGATCAACAACAAGAAAAAGAACACAGGCCAGTGTCCGAGGTCACATGAACAGACCCCCTCGTGTTCGTCAAGGGCCTTAAAAATTCATCCTCAGATCTTAGAGATTTGAACAGGGTCGTGGGGGCTGTACAGTAGGATCCATCACTTTCCATTTTTCTATTGACTTTTTAAACTTTTTTTTTTTTTTTTTATTCCTCTTCCTTCAGTTCGTTTCCCTCCCTTTTTGCGGTGGACTCAGGCTTTGGTGCTGAGCGTGAGCAGCTCGATGAAGGAGCCGAAGAGGGTGTCCAGCCAGCTCTGGTTGGCCATGCACTGCTGCACCACCTCCTCTTGGCCCGGGTCCTCAGCTGCCTGCTCGATGGTGTTGGTCTGGAAGAGTGAAACGGAAACACAGACGAGTGTGACGCTACAACTCAAATCAGGGATGAATAATAAATACATACATAAAATAAAAAATAAATAAAAAAGCAGTCTCAGTGTAGTCTCTTTAATTAGATTTGTGACAATACAGTACAATACAGTATACTTGATGGAAATGCACAATGTTCTAACATGATTGAAGCGTGTACCAATACCGTGCTTGCTTACCTCTTTCTTGCACTGTAAGAAGGTGTGGTATTTATAGTGATGCAGGGAGTGGTAGAGACTGTAGATCCGATACAAATCGGCTGACAGTTTAAGGTCCTAAAAAAAAGAAAAAGAAAAAAGGTTACATTAATTTGATGGAAAGAAAATGACCAGAAACCAGAAAGAACCAGCTGGTTACAGGCTAAAAGTCTCATCTGATGGTCCGCAGAGGTCCCGATGGTGTGTGAATATTTCACAACTCACAATTGTTGTAACAATGCCAACTCAGGCATTTCTCGACCATAACAGTTCCTTTAAAATACATTGAATTAAAGACTCCTAAACCATCAAAAACACACACACACACACACACACACCCGTACCTGTGGCTTAGGCAGGGTCTTTTTGACTCTGTTGAGGGTCTTGCGGTTGTAAGCGTCCCCGCTTAGCCGCACCCTCACCACTCCTGAGTCCAGGGGGTCTACAATGATCTGGGGGTAAGCATGCAGGACCTCCTGTCAAGGAAGAGGCAGAAACAAGTCAGAAATTATTAGTATTATTCAAATTATCATTTAGTATATAAAATGTCAGAACCCGAGGTAAAAACCCCCAAAACAAAATAAAAGCTAATCCTCATGCCTGAGAAGCTGGAAAGAGCAAATGTCTGACATTGTTGTATGATCTATGACTTCAATGAGTAATCAATTATTGTTGTAAATTAACTTTATTATTATTGACTAATCAATTAATCTTCTGGTTGCTTCAGTCCTCCAATCCATATCATTAATGATGCTTATGGATGAGTCTAAGCATTGTTCTTGTGGAGCACCATTCAACTGCAGTCTAGATTTGTTTCCTGCACCATAAATATCAGCATTTTCTACAGAATATCAAAAAAAGGAGCTCCGACTGAAATGAAGGAAACGCAGTAATGTGAAATAAAAATTGAAAAGAAAATGAAAAGATGTTATTTCAGTCCCAGGGGACGGAGAGAGAAGCGCTACATTTCAGGGCAGATTACCTGGTGCTGAGAGCTCATGCTGACTCTCCTCAACAACCTCCTCTTCTGTTCGCCGAGGATGCTGTCAATCTTCCTCATTGGTGGGAGGTAGAGCTCGTCTGGTGGCCAATCGAGGTAAAGGAAGTGTCATTATTCGTCATTCATGCAGGTGCCAATCATTTTAATACCCACGGCAGATTCTAAGCAGCTCCTTCTGGCCGCTGATCCGTCAACATTCCTGGGGCTCCCCTTCAACCTGCCATAGCTTGTTTCATCTAAATATGCACGCAACACAATTCTAACAATTGCCCTGATATTGTGAGGGCAGTTTGTCCGCCTGAACCCTGGCAGCTGCTGCTCGTCAGCGCTGGTGATGTTTATTCAACCTGCCCAAACTGCATACTGATACCTGAAGCCGCTTACCAAAAAAAAAAAAAAAAAATACCATCAACGTGAGTCAATGTAGACATTTAAGCTGCAGAACGCATGCTACCATACAGCCGGGTCTGGTTAGCTTAGAGATGTGTTCTCACACAATACATGCCGCATCAGAGCTCCTCACAACTATTTCTGTCCCCTGCATGTCAGTCATGTTTTAAAAGAGGAAGCTTTAATGTTTAATATGGAGGAGGAGGCCTCACCGTCCGTGTCCTCCAGGGCCTGGATCATGTCGGGGTCCAGGGCAGTGCTAACCAGCATCTCCACGTAGCTCCTGAACATCTCCCTCATGGCACGGTTGTTCACTCCGCCTTTCACTGGCACTGAGTGGACGACAACCAGAGTTTAAAACCAATCCAAAGCCAACCTTTTACTGTGGTACGTGACATAAATTACTGCTGCGTTACCATGGTCACAAATGTGATAAGAAACTACAATTACAATTTGTACAATTACTCCTAATGGTAAAATGCAAGCAGCACAGGCTGAAAATAGCTCACTTTCATTCTCACTAGCTGCCTCCTCTGATGAGTCCGAGTCAGATGATGAAGGTATTTCCTTCAGCCACTTCTTCCTCTTCTTGGGCGGTGGCTCCGCCTTCACTTTGGCTGGCTTGGACTTGGGTGGGCGCTCAGCCTTCTCCTTCCTCTCCACCGCTTTCTTCTCCTCCTTCGCTCTCCCTCGTTCTGCTGCTGCAGCACGTTTCTCCACTTTCTCCTGCTGCAGCTGTACTCGCTTCTCTCTCTCCCTCTCCCTCTCCCTCTCCTTCTCCTTCTCGGGCTCCCTCTCTTTCTCCTTGGCTTTGGGCACCGCAGCCGGAAGCTCCTTCTTCTCCCGTTGTTCTTTTGTTGCTGTGGTTGCGGTTCTCGTTTTCTCCCTCTGTTCGCGCTGGACTGGTGGAGCCACTCTTTCATCTTTTTCCACTACCTTTGGTGGCACCTGCGTGGTGGGAGGGGAAGCCATTTTGGGGAGGGACTGGCGTCTGTGACACACGGAGAAATTGGTTTAGAGATGAAATGTACATATGTGCCAAAATTCTCTGATTATGAAGAGGTGCACGTTCTTAGAAAAGGGCACAGAAGGAAACTCCTTTCACGCAAAGTAATTCCATACATCACAACACAAAGTTCATGACTACAAGTGATTATTGCAACCGAAAATCAACAGAGAGCTTCACCTAAAGGCTCAGCTCCACTACCACAACTGTCAGCATACATTTTAGGGCAACATCCAACCATCGTTTTGGATTTCTTTTCTTTTTCTTTATCTTACCCTCACCTTTGAACAAGTCCCACCAAATTCTGATGTTTGAAGTATCAATAGCCTATTTCAAATTATTATGGCTAATATTGGTACCTGAGAGCAGGTGTGGCTCTGCGCCAAGGTCTCCGAGAGCAGACTCTGACGTAGTCCTTCTTGTTGACGTTCTCCAGAAATTTGACATAGATTCGCTGGTATCGCCTCTTGGCATCGCCGAAGTAGCCAAGATACTGAGCCAGAAACACATTACAAAGATTTTAATTATACACACACTACAGCATATGCCATTTTAATACAAGATATAGCTGGGACTGTGAAGAGAGTCTAAATCCACAGGACTGTTGGCAGGTGCGGTTAGACTACTGAGGGCTTGGGGTGAACTCACGTTGCTTGTGGCGCAGAACTGTCTCTGTCCATCTTTGATCTCTGGGCTGAACTTCTGCAGCAAGGCTTTCTGCACCCTCCAGATGGGTGGAGGCTCACGGCCCGTCTGCAGGGCCAGCTGTGCCCAAACATGTGACACACAGGTAATTAGAAAATGTCTCTGTAACTTGGCAACTACTGAAGGATTCAAGTTTTAACTCATTTTACTGTGATTTTAAGTGATTTTTTTCCTTGCATTTAACAACTTAGGTTACACTATTTTTAGCCTGACACCTGCGTATCAGCTAGTTAAAATAATAATTTTTTAGTTAAAATAATTTATTTAATTAATCTGTTGCCTTGCTACCAAGAAGCATGTACATTTTCTGTATTTTTGGCGCAACAACGTACTTTAACTGTCAGTAAACAACATGTATTTCCACACAAATACCTTGAGTGTTCGAATATCTTCCACCCGCACCACAAACTCGTCCCTTTCTCTGAAGATGCCCTCCCCTCCACTCTCACTCTCATCGTCCTCGCTCTCTCCAGCAATGGCAGCATCTTCTTGCTTCTGGGCAAGGTGCAGGGAGGTGATCTTAGGAGGTGGGGGCTCTTCTGGAGAAGCGGGGGACTCCGGAGACGGCATGGGAGACTCCTTCTGAATTGTAGATGGGGGAGGAGGGGAAGATGGAGGGGGAGTGGCAGGCTGAGGGAGAGTAGCGGGCAGGGGAGGTGGCAGAGAGGGGGATGTGGGAGCGACAGGGCTTGGAGGCTGCGAATGCTCCTGTTCTTCCGGTGGGGGGAGGGGGGAGGGGAGCGAGAGGGGAGGGAGGGGGGAGTGAGAAGGAGAGGAGGTGGAGGAGGCGGGAGATGGAGGGGCAGAGGGCGGTTCGGGAGTTTCTGGAGCTGGAGGAATCTCGGGGAGGGGCGCTGGAAAGAAACAAGGGCAAGATTAAGGTTGAGGTCAATCAATTTACCACGATGTGTCAGCCGCAAGAATTTAATCAAATCATTTTTTAACAAATGCATAATGGGATCTTTTATTAGACTAAAATACAGCAATAGCTCAGCCTCAGGGGAAACATATTAATTTTATTAAGCTACAGAAAAAAAATCAATGTGCATGAAAATGGGACGTAACATGAATAAAAAAACTCCCAGCCTTACCGTCAAGATTAGGGGCACCCAGAGTTTCCAGCTGTGGTTCTCTCTCCTCCGTCATATCACTCTCTCCATCCCCTAATGTGCTCCTCTCCTCCTCATTCTCCTCCTCCTCCTCCTCATCTTCCTCCTCCTCCTCTTTGATCTCATCCATGTCTCCATCTTCTGGCTGGAGTACGTCAGGTTCGTTGGACTGGGGGAGGTCGTGAGGGGTGTGCATGGTAGGCTGTGGGCTAAGCGTGGGGGGCGGCAGTGTGGGAGTAAGTGGGGACTGGGCAGGCTCGGGCTGAGACTGGGGAGGCGGAGGAGAGAGCGGAGGCTGGATGTTGGTGAGCTGAGGAGTGTCATACAGGGCAGAAATGGCAGAGGAGATGCTCTTCTGGAGGTCCTGGTTCTTTCCGACTGAGTCCTCCTCGTCAGAGGAGAACGAAGGCAAGGTCTCCAGGTTCCTCTTCAGCTCATCTTCCAAGCGTTTGGGGCTGGGGCAGTTGCCCAGAGCCAGACCCCCGTTCCCTTCACTGTCCCCAAATGGAGGTGGCGGTGGTGGAGGAGGTGGTGCCGGAGACAGTGGCCGGAGCCCCCCCGATTTACATGGTGAGTTTTCACCGTTGTCGGGTTCCATTCCTGGTGAGATGTCCAAGCCTGGAGGTCTCTTCCCTGTCTTGAGGAAGTCCAAGAATGAAGCAACGAAGCCAGCCTTTGACTCGGAGTCCTTCTCATCGCCCTGAAAGTGATACAAAAGAGAGGGACTTTCACTCAGCTCAAAAAGTAGTGAACTCCACAACTATCACTTAATTAACTTAAATCCAGCTTTATGCAACTCTTTAACATCATCTGTTTAACATAACAAGGATAGTCTCGAAGCGCTTACCCTGTCCTCCAGCCCCTCTTCGTCCATTCCTTCACTTATCATCTGGTTTTTCTGCTTGTTCTTGTCCTGACTTCTGGTGCTTTCAGTGCTGCAGGGGGGTCCAGGACTTAAACCAAGCGAAGGAGCAGAGCCCACTGAGCCGTCCGACAAAGCAGGGTCAGTGCCAGACAAGGAGTCCGTCCTCAGCAAGGCATCGGAGGAGGACAGAGTACCGATTGGTAATTTGATCTAAAACAAAACAAAGAAAACAGTAAGATTTAAAGTAACTTTGCCTGAACATACAGATAGATAGATATATATATAATATAATATATATATATAATATATATATTATACAAAACTCGGCAACCAGGATGCAAAATTAAAAAGAGACTGAGAGAAAGAGATGACCGCAGCTAGTAGCAGCCATGCATAAGTAACACAAACTACAAAAAACTGCAGGTATTGGTTGAATCTCCCTTCCACCACACAAACAAATCCATGCTTATTTAAAAGGCAGGGCTTCTATCTGAAACACGTTTTATTTGTGTTTTTGAGACTACACAACTTAAAACTAATAACTTAAAATACTTAGTGCTGGTTTTTACAAATACTGGCAACAAAACCGCACTTAAATGACATGACAATGAGTTGTTGAAAGAATTCCAAGCCTTTTCTCGACCAAATGCCACTGACCTTCAGAGGTGGAATAGGCTCATGTAGCTGCTGTTGGGGCTGGTGATGGAGCTGCAGTGGCTGCTGCTGATGGAGGTGATGGTGGTGCATCTGATCCTGCTCCTTCCCGCTCATTTCCATGTACATGTCCTCCCTCCTTCCTCCTCTGCCTCGGCTTCCACGGCCCCTACCCCGGCCTCGTCCCTCCAAGCTGAATCCCCCTCCTACTGTTGTTCCACCCATCTCCCCCATCATCCCTCGTGGAGTGTAGGGCTCAGGCATTGGGCGGATGCGAGGTCTACCTCTTGGCCTAGGGGGGCCATCTCTCTTGGGTCTAGTGGGCTTTCGGCCCCTCTTCTTGGGTCCATCCTGAGGCAGAAGAGAGTGTGAACCCATAGAGGAGTAGCCAGAGGAGTGGTAGAAGTCAATGTCCCCCATTAAAGGGCTGAGAGACCCACTTCCTCCTCCTCCCTTTCTGCAGCTGGACACCAGATCTGGCAAAAGGTCTGGGAGCCTCCGGCTATTCAACCGGATGTCAGCTGGCTGGTCGGCTTTATCCTCGTCATCTTCAAACTCATATTCTTGAGCGTAACTTTTCTTAGGCAGTGTATTGGGGTCCCGGCGCTCCTTTAGCAGGTGGAAAGAGCTGGACTTGAGGAGCTTCTTGGGACGAGACGAGCAGAAAATGGGAGATTGGAGGCCTCCTGAACCAGTTCCTTTGCTAGATCCTCCAGGCCCAGAGGACAGTTTAGCTCCAGAGTTGTTAGGCCCAGCAGTATTGGAGCCCATAGCCATGGCTGGGCCCTGGGACTGTATCAGTCCTAGCTGTTCAGTGTTGACTGTGGAAGGGAGCTCGTGGGTTTTAAGGGAGTCTAGATCCAGAGTCATGGTGTTGTTGCTGGGTTCTTCCAGGCCATGACAGTATGGTTCATAACCCTGATCTCCACCGTGGTGACCCATTATGTCATAGCTAGCTCCACTTCCTCCCCCTCCTCCACCTGCACTCTGTCCTTTCATAGAATCCATTCCCTCTTGCCCAGTGTGGCTTTCATTCATCTCCTCCTGCCCCGGTCCTGCACCTCCAGCACAGCTTGACTTGTAGTCCTCAGCACAAAACATGTCTTCCATTCCTGGAAAAAAGGAGCGGTCCTCATCCTGGAGGAGGGAGTCTGGGAAGCAGATGGAAGTTAGGGGTACAAAGCGGTTGTTTTGTTGATTCTGGTCTGCTTTCTCCACCGGGCTGACTGTGTCAAACTGGTGCTGCTCTGAGCGCTGTTGGTCCAGCTGGCTCTGCTGAGGGGTGAGCTGGGATGAGAGTGGCTGCTGTGGGTCAGGCTGAGACTGGGAGTGGCCTGAAGCAGATTGTGGGGGGAGATGGTGAGGGTGGGGCTGGGTGTGAGGGTGGTGAGAGTGAGTTTGTTGGTGTTGAGTGCTGGGGTGCTGTTGTTGCTGCTGCTGCTGCTGCGAGTGGTGCTGTGAAAGATGGTGCATGTGAGGCGGGGCGGATAAGCCGATATCGGGCTCGGAGAGGAAGGAGTGGAGCTCCGAGGCCGAGTGTTGCTGCGAGTGGTGGGTTTGCTGCGGCTGATGGTGGGACGGGTGCTGCCTCTGCTGCTGCTGCTGCTCCTGCTGCTGCTGTCGGTGGCGCTCACTGCTACCTCCGCTCCTTCCCCCGCTGCCTGCTCCACCGCGTCTGTCATCTGCAACGGCTACGTCTGTGCTGGAGGTCTGAGAAAGGGAGCGCTCCAGCATGTCCAAGGAAGACACCACAGAGCTTTGTTTGACCTGGCTCTGCTCGTGCTGATGTGGAGGGGGTCCGTGGTTATAGTGAGCCGCTGCCACCTCCAAAGCCTGGGACTGGAGCTGAAGCTGGAGCTGGGTGGTTTGGGACTGAGACTGTGCCTGATGTTTACTTGAGCCAAGGCTCCCGCCAGCACTTTCCATTACAGCTTGTTGTTGGCTAATAGAGTGCTGCTGCTGTTGGGGATGAGAGTCCATTTTATGGTGCTGTTGATGCTGAGGGTGGGAGTCCATTTTTGGGTGTTGCTGATGCGGTTGGTGTTGCCGATGAGAGTCCATCTTGTGGTGCTGTTGGTGAGGCTCCAGTTTGTTGCGGGTGGTGTGGGACAGCACCGACTGGAGTAGGTGTGGCGGCTGACGGGACTGATCGGTGGGAGAGTCCATGAGGGAGGCAGCAGCTTGAGACTGGGAATGCTGCTGCTGGACTTCAGGGGTTTTCCGGGGATAAGGAATTTCAGCACGCTCCTGTGGCTTCTTTTGGAGCTCCATTTGGGTGTGGGACGGTATCTGTGAGTGTGAGGACACGTGTTGACTGTGCGAGGAGTGTTGGGGAGCAAGGGAGTGTTGGGTGTATGGGTCACCCCGCCCATAATGGACTACCGAGCCTAGGTTGTCGTGGTGATGGAGGTGGGAGTGCACTTGTTCAGCGCTGCCTCTCCCTCCACTGCTCCTGCTGCTTCCAACAGACCTCTCGTTCCTTTGCTGCTGTTGATGATGGTGCTGTTGATGCTGTTGCTGTTGTTGTTTCTTCAGTGACATCTCCAGCTGGTTCTCCAGCCCTGAGATGGACCCTCCAGACCCTGCATTACCTACTCCGGCAGTGGATGTGGCACTGTGGGTACGTATTACACTCTGGGGGTGGTACCTCTCCTCAGAGGTCTTACCCATGTCGTAGCTAAGCCCTTTGCCGGAATCAGTGGTTGGAGGCACTGACTGGGGCTGAGGCTGTGTTTGTTGGGGTGTCTGTTGAGGTTGTTGTTGAGGAAGGTGATGAGCAGCCTGGGGAGCAGGACTTGCTTGGGCTTGCAGCAGATGCTGGATCAGGAACTCATCATCGTCATCTACTTCCTCTTGGGATCTCTGAGAGCCCACTCCTAGCATAGAAGTGTCGGCCTTTGTTTTGGAGGAGGTGGAGTGATAGGGCTGAGGTTGGGAGCTGGGGCCTCTGCTATCAGGGTAGCCCTGTGGGGATGCCAGGAAGGTGGGGGAGAGAACTGAAGAAATATATTTATTTGAGCCTGCGCCTCCTGGAGATTGTGTGGGGCAGGTGGGCACTGGGGAGTGCAACCCTGGACGGATGATGCCCGAGTTGCCCGATGGAGAGGGGCTAGAGTCTGGAATATGATATGAACCTCCACCACTACTGCCTCCACCTCTCTCATTGGTCATACTATTTCCCGCTCCTCCACCTGAACCAGAGTTCCCACTTCCTGTGCCGCTACTGCTTCCCCCCCCAGATGCTCCACTACCTGATGAACCACTTGACCTTAAAAGGGCAGGGGAGTGACCTGGGGCTCCATAGCCTAGTGATGGGCTTCCAGCTCCACCCAGAGATGATGGAAGTGATCCATAAGCAGAGTCAGCTCCATATATATCAGTGGAGTATGACTGGCTTCGCCCCCCTAAACTCCCATAGCCTTTTCCACCTGTACCTGAGCTCAGGTCTTGGGCTTGTGGTGAACTGAAGCCTCCGTAGGACTGAGCCAAGTGGGAAGTAGGGGGCTGATTAGGGGAATATGACTGTGTCTGTTGTTGGGGTGGGGTCTGACCTGTAAGAGCAGAGGTGGGGGTCTTCACTGGGGGCACAGGAGAACCATAGCCTGACAGGCAGGATTTGGGGAGAGACTGGGGGGCTGAGGTGGAGGTGGCAGGGGGCTGCTGCTGCTGCTGCTGCTGCTGCTGCTGCTGCTGCTGCTGAGGGGCTGGGGGAGGCGGAGCTGGCTGAGGGGGTGGCTGCTGCCTGGAAGGGGCTGCGCTGGAGCTGGAGGTTGGGATTGAGTTGGAAGGATGAGCTGCAGAGGTGGCAGAAGAAGAGGAGGAGGACGAGGAGGTAGAGGAGGCAGAAGGGGGCGTGTGAGGAGTTCTTGAGGATGATGCTGAACTGGCAGAGGAATAGCCACTGCTAGAGCTGCTTTTGGTACCTTTCCCAGCTGAGGATGAAGATGAGGAGGAAGAAGAGGAGGAATAGGGAGGCTGTATGATTGGCCGATACTGCTCTGTGCGAGAAGTGGGCTTGTGGTCAGAAGAGGGGCTCTGGTCACCCAGCGGGCTGCAAGAAAGGCCAGCATGCCTGTGGTGGGTGGCAATCTGCTGGTAGCCCGCTCCTCCACAGCTGAGGTAGTGCTGAAGGGAGTGGGCAGCAGAGGATGAGAGCTGTGACTGAGCTGGCGTGGGACGCTGGTAGTGCTTAATAACGCTGTCCTGCCGGGGCACGGCTCGTTCCTGAGCCGAATTGGACTGGGACTGGGACTGAGGCTGGGGCTGGGCTGAGGAAAACACTGATGCATTGTACAGCTGGGAGGACTGGTCCTGGAGCTGCGACGACAGCAGGTTGAACTGGTGTGACTGCAGGTGCCTGGCAGAGGACGCCTGGGCTGATGAAGCACCCGTGGGATCTTGGCTACCCCTATAGGCAGCTGCAGCAGCACCCTGTGAGGACAGGAGTCTATCAAACCCCAGGCTGGACTGGGAGGGGGCCTTGATGTGTAGTAGGGGGTCATGTGGGGAGAGCAGGCCATTGGATGTGGGACTGAACGTGGGCGTGTCCTGGAGGGAAAGGGAGGCAGCAGGGAAAGAGCGGCTGGAGAAGGATGCTGGATGCTGATAGGCTGAGAGAGCTGAGGAGGAGGGGAAGGAGCCAGAGCCAGGAAGGGCTCCAGAGATGAATAGTTCAGGTGGAGCAGGTGTGTGCATCGCTGTTAAGAAAGACATATTGCAAAATTACTCAGTATCCATCAAGCTGGCATTTAAATTACAAAATAATGAAAGCAATGGAGTATTTAAAAACTATTCAAGAGTAGGTCTATTAACAAGTACTGTTACAGTTTATATGAAAATGCTCAAGTAGCAACACTGTCAGAATAATAATGCAGCCAAACATTGGGAGGTTCTTTAAATGTCATATTGACCGTGGGGCCTGTTTGAATGTCAACACATAACACAGCCCCACCTGTCTGCCAGGATGGCGTGCGGAACTGGGAGAGAAGGGAGGAGGCAGAGGGTGGAGGCTGGGGACCCCGTGACTCCAGGGCCGAGATCAGATTCATGACAGAGGCATCGGGGGCAGAGGGGCTGGCATGGTGGAGGCCAGTGTCAAAGAGCCCCGACAAACCTTTGGGAAGGAAAGACAGACAAGATGAAAATTAATTAATTACGAATGCAAATATTAACAGCATAATTTTTAAAAAAGACATACAATTATGGATTTCAGCATCCTCTTTAAAAATCTATGTTTATTTAGCACACATGCTGTCACACAAAGAATTTTAAATCAGGACTTCTGTTGCCAGAAACAACTCTTAAGACGTCAGTAAACTGTGGTAAACTGTATGAGAATGAAGGTTGTGACTACAGGCTTCAACTCAATTGAGCTATAATGTGCACATTTTTCAGTGACAATAATCTACCAGGGCCTGCATGGACAGACACAATAATTCATTGCTGGGGCCCCTTATGGTGGTGACATGGAAGGTATGACATTTATCTCACCCAAACTCCGTCCAGCTGCTCCCCAAGCCCCGCCTTGGCCAGAGCTCCCTGGGTGGTGATTGGTGGCATAGCCCTGCAGAGGGTGTGGGGTGGCGTAGGCTTGTCGGTGAAGGAGCTCAGACTCAGGGTGGGATGATCTGGAACTCCCATATACAAGACTATGGAGGAAGAGGAGTGGGGGAGTGTGAAGTGTCATTAATTTCAGAGTACATTTACATAAAACTAATCTATTCCCAAAATGTGACCATTGGGAAAAGACTGTCTAGTGTCACTTTTAAAATACACAAAATCAAACATGCAAGTAAATTGTTCTTCAATTAAGAATTCACACATCAGATGTCAACTCTAGGCTGATTAGTTGCTTGGTGTCCATATACAACTTCTCAACAGTAGCCAACATCCCTGATGAGTCGGATTTACATTTGAAGGCAAGGGGAAAGATAATCTTTCAGATCAATATCTAAATGAATTATTCATAACAGAATTACATACTTGGACACTATACCAAAAAGTGTATTACAGTAGATGCAAATCTGTCAAACCAACAATGGAAGTGTCATGCAAAAATAATGGGATAGATAATTTGCAATTATTATAATGGGCCCACAAGACCCAGCCACTACATCATTTTGAAATTTACAAACGAAATAAGCTTCTTGTTCAATGCTGATGATTTGCCAGTTGCAGAACTTCGCTCTACCAAAGACAGATTTAATGCGTGGCTGGCTGGCCACATAACATGCTAGCCTTTTTGCTGCTGGTAGCACCGCCTAGCAGCAATGCACAGCAGCTCTGGTAGAAATGCAGAGACTAGGCCCAAACTGCAAGGCCAGTCTTTTACGTGTAAATAAGCCACTGGTAACCAATGTGCAGAAGTGGGCCAAGTAAAAAAAATACAGTTCCCTCAATTTATACCGAAGACAAACGACTAATGTGTCTGCAACCATTGATTATGTTGATGTAGCTAACAGCTGGATGGTGCAAGTCGACGCAAATGCATGCTAAGCTGCATGCAAACACCATCAACTACCCAGGTTTGTTTAGCCAAATATCACTCTCCATGGGAGCATGGTGACTTTTGACCATGATCCGGCAGCTATCTCTGGGTCAAAATGTCTCCAAAAATGTGCAGCTAAATAAGAGGGAATGATGCTTGCGTACACAGGCCTCAACTGACTTGCATGCAACATAACGCTAGCATGCAAGCTAACGTTCAGCTAAAAGACAGAGCTATCTTGCACAGTGCAGGCAATTTTCATCATCTTATTAATTCGCGCTGCTCTTATTTTTCATTTTAGATAAATAGCAAATTGCAAGTTTGATGCAGCGGGAATATTCCACAATTGAATTATGCAAATTATCAAACCATCCAATTATCTAGATCACGACTGGGCAAAATGCATCAGAAATCTCAGTTTTAGGAGTATAGCACCACCTTCACGGTAAGATTTTTTTTATATCCCGTTTTCTTTAAACGTAACAATTAAAAAAAAACATTTGATGTAATGCATCTTCCCGGTTAATATGTATCAGTTCTTCTTGTTGATGTCTGTCAGGGGGGCTGCTGTGAGGGCTTTGCTGCGTCTACACTTCGCAGTTGCTATCAATCCACTGAATTTATCCATCATGGTCTGTGTTCAGGCCTGCACACAGGGAACAATAATTCCTATGGATGCTCCAGACATACCCCCACCTCCACCCCGCCAGGTCCACCTAAAACCTACGTCTGTCAATCATTCAATTCATATCCCCAACCTTTCCTTTCTCCACCCCGCCCACCCCCACGACACGCACACCGCTCCATTCCTGTTTATAATATTATTACTATGCAACTGTTTGGATGACAATGCACTACACATAATGGCAGGGCATGGCACTATATATGAACCCAATGGCGACAATTTGTTTACATGGCCCTCACCGTGCCCTGCAAAGTACCAGTGATGCATGCACATTGTCTGAATCCAATGCATACCTTGCTTTTGCCGATCTCTCGTAACTCCATCCTGCTCCTGCGCCCAAATCACCAAATCCTGTTCCCGGGTAATTTCTATCCATTTATGTGGTGTACAATGTGTGCGATGAGGACGAAAGCAACGAGAACGTCGCAGAGCAGATTACGGACAAAAAAAATCCAGTCTTTCCCGTTCTCGGTTTCAGGCTATTTTCCCCGGTTTCATAAGCAAGTCCTCAGGAGTGGAAAACAGCATATTGAAAGAGAAATGGAGGGGAGGAGGAGAAAGCTGGATGAAAAAAGAGGGGGGTCTACGGGGTTATAATCCAACCACCTCCAAAAAAAGCCAGTCTTTCTCCTTTTCCTACGCCTTTCACATATATCATTTCCAGGAATGCAGATTTAGTCCAAAAGCAGTCACAGTCATGATGAAGATGCCGCGGATTTTGCCGGTGATGGAGGAATCGCTGATAAACATTTGATTTGAATGCGTCCTTTTTCACCGTCTCTCCTCCCCTTTCTTTAGGCTAGCCTTCGCTACGCTGCTAGCACCAGAAAAGATTGCAATCGACGGGCCACGTTGGTAGCAGCTATCGCTCCACACACACGAGCAAAGAAATCCCCAATTTCAAAATCTTTTTTTTTTTTTCTTCGTTGCATGCAAATCGTTCCCACCCCCCTCCGGAGCAGAGCCGTGGGCTAGCAGCAGATGCTAGCTGTCAGTAACGACGCATCAAAATAAAACAGGGCTGCCTTTATTTCTCCAAATGCTCGCTCCCCTTTATCCCTGCTTTCCTTTGGTCATTCGAGTAAAAGCGACGACGAATTTGCCCTCACCGGGTAAAATACACCCGTAGTACTAAAAAACATAAATACCGAACGAGGAAGTGTAAAGAAAACAGGCCGCGTTTTAATATTTTTTACTCATTTTCCTCCGGAGACGCCATTTTTGAAGGCGGCTGGCCGCTGTCCGTCCTCCCTCTCCCCTTCTCTGTCTCACCGCTGAGACTCACTCTGTGTCTGCGGTGACCTCCATTCACCGGCCCTCAGTCTGCCAACCAGCCCTGCATTCTTATCCACATTTCCTTCTTATTGTTGGACTAACTATTCATTTAGACTACATTTTACACGAACAAAAATGGTCAGCTGTTTGTACTGAACGCTGCGATTGGCTGAGAGGCATTCGAGTGCAAAAATATTTCCAGTAATAACCAGATTTATGTAGGACTCTATGCAGTTACTCTACAAAGTCGCCTCCAAATTGTGCAGCCTGCTTGAGAGACATTGGCAATTCCTGTTCCTGCCTCCAATCAGATGCTTAATTAATTACATAGGGTGCAGTTCGCCTATAATTAGCATGCCACAATTGGGATATTTCCTCCCTTAAGATATGTAAAAATTCTTAAATATACCGAGGCCTTTTTTTCCCCCTCTCTCTTTTTTTTAAAACTAATTTTATTATTTGGAGAACCTGTCTGCCGGCCCCCATATGCACTTTATTTGTTCTCCAGCAGATGGCACACTGGATTTTATGGAAATGATAAAGAAGGAGGAAACACTGAGACGGAGAGATGCTTTGCTCTTGCTCATATTTCATATCTTTGGTGTTTGACCAGGGTTTTGTGAGACGCTGTAATTGGCATGAGCGTCGTTTTAACATGTCCCTATCTCCAATTACACACATCGACCAAGATCAAATGGTATAAATATGTTTCAGTAGGTGAACGGGCATCTAAACTAGTTAAGATTGCTGAATGTAAATGCGATCTCTTTTGTTTACAGGTAATAATGACGCACACACTCCAGAGGCCTATTTGTCCAGAAATCCATCATTATGTGCATATCAGTATTTGTTGCCCTCTAGTGGCGAAGTTAAATTCTGTTACTAAAATACTGTAAATTCTCAGCAATGACTACATTATCTATTTAAACATTTCTGAAGCACTGTGTCATCATATGCGCAAAACATGGGAGACAAAGCATATCGTATTTTGCTCATGCAGGCAATCCTTGCTCAAGAATATACTATTTCAAATCCATCAAACACCAATGTCAACTTTATATAACAGTTACCTAATTATTATATATTTCATTTTGAAGAAATTGTGACTGCCATTTTAAAAAAAAGTGCCATTTAAAAAAAGTCCTATATTACCTAGTATCTCACTGTTGGATATGATTAATATATGTGTTACAGATGCATAGGAAACACCACAAGACATCAGTGGGTGATTTTATTTCATTTTCATTTGAATATACAACATAATAATTAAATAGGATATCATACATGTCATTGTTCTGATTTGATGTCATTTCCTTCTTGAAATAATCATTATTTTAGTTTTTTTTTAACCTTTGACTGTTGTGGGGGGGGGGGGGGATTACTCAGTTTTTATTTAACTGGTAGGAATTAACCAAACTGATGAAACCCACGTCTGCTTTTATAATTTATCTTTAAAGGCCTCAAAACTCTGTATTATTTATTTGGACAATTAGTTGTATCATTTCCAACAGCACGGTAAATGCTAATTCGACATTTTATTGGTTAAACAAATGCTGCAACTCTCAACTCAGCCTCCTAAGCCAACAGTGCTAAATCAAGTCAGGCTCCCCAATCTCTCCTTTCAGGAAAAGGCCTTCCCCTGGTGTGAGTATTTTAGATGCATTATGAGGCCTTTGTAATGCATAACGCCTGACTCAATAGGTTAGCTATCTGCATATTCATTAGGAAGATGGTAAAACAAAGGACAGGGATAAAAGCATTTAATAATACCTAAATTATATGGGTTGATGTACATCAATGGGAAAGAATATCAGAGACAAAGGTATGTAAAATAAATGGTAAGACTAGATATTAAAGTAAAAATTTCAAATCAAACTTTAGGCTTTCTCCTAAGTTATCTCTTGCATGTGATCAGATTCTAGATTCCCTCTTTCAAGCTGATCATACTAGGCCACTGTCATGCCTCCTCCCTTCCTCCCTCCCTTCCTTGCTGTCTGTCCCTCCATCTCTGTAATTAATCTGTAACCATACTTGACTGCAGCTCTTTCTGCAGCGCACCTCCACTCTCTTCTGTCAAAATGCCAGACTCCAACGAAGCTGTGCCAGCACCATGCCAGGTTATCAAAGAGGATATTGACAAATGGTGAGTTCTGACAGCAATGATATACAATTATACATGCTGAAAGTGGTATTTATACAAATATATATATATATACATTAAAAAGAAAAATGTCTCCAGCCAGTGTGGCATTCTTTCCTGAGTGTAAGTGACTGTACAGAGTGTTTTTGTGTAATTTAGTGCCCTCAAGGAAGATTAATTAACTGTGTTTGGGCTGCAGCTAAATCCCGGTTACTTTCCATTACCTCCTTTTGGCCATTCTCATTCATCACTTATTGAGTTCTATGCACGACATTGTGTTCATATTATCTTCTCCTCGTGGGGGGCGATCATCGTGTCATAATATCTCTGGAGTTCATGCACAATGATTGTCCGCATCTTCCATGAAATGCACTCTACATCACAGGAGTAAGTGTGGTGACATTTACAGAGGGTCTTTACAGTAACATAAATGTCGTGAGGAGCATAAATAGACCTGTGGTTTAAAATAGGCTTCCGCACGTATGACCTATTGCAGAGGACCAGGCAGAGCATACCAGACTGTTGCTTCATGTTACATGCATGCAAGAAGCAACAGACACGTGCGGCAGTGATTAGTGTTAGTGGAGCTGCTGTGCAGATTACTCACTCTTGTTTTCGTTCTTTTCCAAATGCGGATAAAAGCAGCAGTGGGGCTTTGAGTTGAAATACTATATTATCAGGCTGTACTGTGATAATCCCTTTGATGCACATTTAGAGTCCTTTTGTCCGCCACACAATTTCAGGTGGTATAACTTCTCCACATTTACTTCATGTAATCTGCACAATTTTTACTTAAACCCTGTTATATAGTAAAAGAGAATAACCCAGCTAAACGTGCAGAGAGTGCTAAGTGTGTTTGGTAAATTTGGCTTTGTGTTTCAGTGTCAGAGAGAAGGGAGCAGAGGACTGTAAAGATCTGATAGATGCCTTCCAGGCCTGTGTAACAACCCTGTCTGAGGGATCATAATGCATAAGGAAATGCATCTTAATAAAATGTAAGCTCACACAAATGACTACAAACAACATTTTTATTCCTGAATAAAGAGTCAAAAACCAACCATATAAACATAGGTCCAGTGGTCTTACACAGACAATCAGTGTTGTAAACAAGAACAAGAATCTTTCAAAGCTACAAAACAGTTAACCATGGTGCTAATCACCAAATCAGTCACTGCCAGTTGATGCTGGGCTTTTTCTATTTAAAAAGATAACCAAAAATGCCATCAGGGAGTTCACTATTAGATACACTGAACACTGAAGGTTACAGAGGATCATTTTACACAGAATTAGACTACAGTTAAAATGGAAATTAAACAAGTCAGAATCAGCCCATTAAAGAGATCTGAAACTGAAAAAGAAAATTGGATGTTGAGATGGCAATTTGAAAATGTAAGTAAGTAAGTTACTGTACTGTAAGTTACTGACTTTGTGAAGGAGTGTTTGAGCTTTTTCTCAATACCTTTGATTCCAAATAGTATTGTACTGTATTTGAATCACATATTTTGTCACATATTCTACCAGTGCAGTCTCATAACTCTTTCTATCTTTGAAAGTGAAGCTGTGATTATATATATATATATAGTCCTCCTTTTTCCCAGCATTCCCTTCCTTGCGTAGTGCACTGGACTGAACCATGTGGAAAACTGAAGAGGGGGTGATGATACCGAGCTTCTGATACTGTATACTGCCAATGTGAAACTTTATTTTACTTAAATGTTATGACTCCAATGGGCTCCATGAACTATGTTAAAACACTGATTATCAATGCTTTGTAAATGTTTTATGTACAAAAATACAGCATAAAGCTTGCCCACTTACCACACACAGTGTATTGTTTTTCTTTGGTAATCACATATGTTCTTACTGTATATTGGCAATGATGTACTATTAGATGTCCTGGCTGCTGGAGCGTCTCCACTGGGCGAGCACATAGGCTTCTACGTGGAATAGTTACTCTTAATGGAATTAAGAAGAGCTTGTTAATCTCTGCTTAATCCTCACATTAGTACCTACACTCAGCAGTCTAATGTCACTTTTCCAGTCTGAGCTCTGACAACGAGTGTGGGGATTGTGGTAATGCACAAAAAGCAGACTGGAGACATGACACGGAAGATACGTTTTTTTCCAGAGTTCCTCGTTCTCAGTAGAGCCGGGAGGAAAAGGTGCCTGGCAGCCAAAGGGATTTATTCACAAGCCGGCAGTTACAGAAAAGCTCTTGTGTAAGTGTAGAGCACAGAGTAGATCCTGGTGCTGTCAGCTGAAGGAGAGGTTCAAGCTCTGCAGAGACAGAATTCGCTTTAATTCACTTTAACTAAGATTAGAAAACTAAGGCATACAGTACGTTTGCAGCTCTATGGTTAAGGCATGGTTTATTCTGTCCTCAAAACCTTTCAACTGCAACATTTTTTGTCCTTTTTAATTTTTTTTTTACAAAGGATTAGTTTTAAGTTTGCTATTTTCTATTAAGGTAGACTTTATTCATTTTCTGCTGCAGGGTGTGTTGTTCACAACACTGGTTTAGGCCTACTTATTTTCATTGCACTGACGTATTTTGATCTCAGAGGACCACGTCTGTCCCAGCAGAACGAATTCCAGAAAATGGTACGATGAGTATCTTTTCTGTTCTGCTCCATGTTTGGAGACAAATCCTTCTGGAGCAGACTGCTCAACCAGCTAGGCGCAGATGAAGATGGGCTTTGGGGAATTATCCGCCCACGCACATTTCAAAGTGAGATTTTAGAGATTTTTCAAGGCACTTTACAGATGATGCATTCAAATGTCCTACTTGCCATGTTTTAAAAAAAAAATTATATATACAACTGTCATCACTGTGTGATTCATTTAAACCCAACACTTTGTCAGTGTTCTCTCCAGGTGTGTGTGTTTATCAGAAAATATTTGTTTAGTGTGCTGCTGTAGAGTTTTTAATGGTGTATTTTTTTCCTATAATTTGATGATAGGTTTGATAATAACTTAATAGTACACATTGAAACTAAATCAATACTAGACATCCTAATGAAGCAGTTTGAAGATACTTTCACCACACTAAAGACATTAACTCAAGTGACGTGCTGAAGTACAATTTTGAGGAACTTTACTTGAATATTTCCGTTTCCTTCTACTTCATACTTCTACTCCACTACATTTCAGTGGGTATAAACTACATACCCCACCACTGTGCAAAACATATGGTTATCTTATAAAATATGATACATTTTTACAGATTTAATTGTTAGTTGCAGAAACAACTATCAAAAATTGTTTCACCTGGTCCCTTTATCGGGCAAGTAACTACTTTTGGTCATTTCCGCACGTTAGATATCACGCCCTACAGAAAAAGGAACAATTTTGAAAAAAATTATTAAAAAAGTATTGTTATGCTCTCCAATAACAGCCTAAGGTTGATTTTTTTGAATTTCAAAGTATTTCAATGAGTATTGAATGAGAATGAGTATTTCAATGAGTGCCCTATAAAGGGTTAAAATCCTTTTTTTTTTGCATTGTCGCCTAATAATAACAACAATCCATTAGTATAGTATAGTATAGCTTAATAAATACTTTCATTTTTGATACATTTGTACATTTTGCTGCTAATACTTATATATGAATAAAATAACTATGAATGAGGATTTTTACTTGTCATGGACAGGGTTGGAAGGAGTAGTCAGGATTATATTTTTTACATTAAAGCATGGCCATGTTTTTACTAAGGCTTGACATTAGGTACACCCCTAAGTTATGAAACATCTGAAATGTTAAACCTCGTATTAAATCAAACTGAAGACAAGTGGCACCTGGAAGGCCGGAGCTGGGCCTAAGCACCCCAGAATCCTCTCACGAGCAGCGTCCCGTCCGCGGCGGCTGGCGATGTTTACAAATGTCTTTTATAATAAGAACAGGGGGGGCACAGTGGGGCAGGTGCCGAGGTGAATGCAGAGATAAGCGTATTTTGAGGAAGATGAACGGGAGGAGGAGGAGGAGGGCGGGGGAGGATTGGCGAGAGGAGAGAGGATGGAGAGAGAGTGGGACCCGGATGCTGATGCGAGTGAGACGAAGGAAGGAAGAGGAGAGAGAAAATATCGATTTACGGCAAGAAAACTGAAGGGAGTGTAATACAGGGGGGGCCTTTACCCTGCGCGGACTGGTATCAGAAGTGAGGTGGGGGGACAAGGCGGTCGACAACAGCACGGGCGGATCTGCGGAAATCTGTGTGTATTTTCTACCTGTGCATCCGCCGGTGAGGGAGGAGGAGGACACGCCAAAGGAGAGAGAAGATGCTGTGATCCGCCACTTGCAGGGATGTAGAGAGGCAGAGACGGGGGAGAGACAGGGAGGGGGAGGACTACGCTACGCTAAAGATGGTTGTTTCGCGAGGGAATATTGTGAGAGTGCGGCGGCCGTGTGATCAATCCTACCGTTTGGCGATGCCCGGGAACTTCAGGAGGTGTCGGTTTTTTTGACAGGCGGCGCGAGCGAGACGGCCGTCGGTCGAGGCGGTGAAGCTAAGCTAGCCTCGCTGCTCCGTGGGAGAGAGGCGGCGAGGCTACACTAGCATGTTGTTGCACCTGTAAAACAGGCCTGACAGAGGAGAATTGAATTGATTTCATTTTCAAGCGCTAACGTCCACTTGGCGTATTTGACGTTGGGTTGGTGGACTCCACCGGCGAACGACATACATATTTGCGGCAGACGTGGAAAAACCGTGATTGTTTTAAGGCGATATAAGGTCAACGTTACTCCGCGAGAAGTTTCTTATTAACCGTCATATGTAGTTAACGGTCATACACGTAACACGGAGCAAGTTATACAAATAAACTAATGTACAGAAGTGAACCTCGTTAGTTTGCCTAACTTGCCATGTTTATCATCATAGTGGTCCGTATTTAACGCATAAATCAGCCTAGTTACTTATTGTCATCTCGTTTTTTTCTGCTTTAATCGACCACAAGCAAGTTGTTTCGCTAAAATATCAACGTTATACACGTTTGCCGTGCTTTAGCTACCTTTATTATCCAGGTTTAGATGAGGAATGCTCACTTATCATCCGGATGTTGTAAATCGGCACCAGTTTGACTTGTGCATTTTGTTTTGTACCCTGACTTCAGAGTAGCAGTGTTATCACTGAAACAAGAGGACGTCCTTCTAAGCTGAGCACCACCCTATATCCCACAGTAACTTCTGTGTAAGCTGTATAATATCACAGTAATTGCAATAACCACAGTGCAGTAGTAGTAGTAGTGTATTAGCCTCCAGTAAGAGCAGTATGAGTAAGGAACTGTCTCTAAGTCAGTCAGCTCAGTATGTTGGGCCTTACCGACTGGAAAAAACACTGGGGAAGGGACAGACAGGTGAGTACACCAAACTGCTTTGGACTATATAATATGGAATGGATTAAAAACTACTATTTTATGTCAAATGAAATACTGTAGATGATGCTTTCCTTCTGGATGTCATGCCCGTCTGTCTCTTCTTTCGCTCTCTCATTCTGTCTTTCAGGACTGGTCAAACTCGGGATCCACTGTATTACGGCTCAGAAGGTAGCGATCAAAATAGTCAACAGAGAGAAGCTGTCTGAGTCAGTCCTGATGAAGGTACAGTGTGACGCTGGTGAGGTTGTTGCTCACAGTGACGATACCAGTGCTAATTCTGTATATAGCAAGGTGTGTTGTGCTCTTCACAAACTGCTCCGTATTCTCTGTATTTAACACCTGTATTAGTCCAATAATGAACCTCTGTTCTGTTGCTTCAAAGGTGACACCGAGTGGCTTGTGTGCTCTGCTTTAGTGTCATCGTTGCTTTCTGTGTCTTTTTCCCTGTGTGTCCCTCCTCTCTAACCAGGTGGAGAGGGAGATCGCCATTCTGAAACTGATTGAGCATCCGCATGTGTTGAAGCTGCATGATGTTTACGAGAATAACAAATACCTGTGAGTTGCCTCTGCATTCAAAAGATCCTCAAAAATGGGCTCAGGGCAGCGTGCATGCTGTTTGTTCCTGAATACTGAACTTTGGAGTGGGGTGGATGGGTGTAAATATTACCCTATGAACTATATTAATCTGCTCTCATCAATCTAATTCTCACTTTTCCTTCATCTCCTACAATAATTCCCGCAAAGTTTTTTGATCTATCTTGAGGAAAAATAATACCCAGAATGCTTTAACACTGTTTAAAAGCAGGTTGGCTGAAAGTGAATACGTAAGAAAAGATAAATGACAAGATTTCATCTCAATATTGTGGTCCCAGAATCCAACATCATAGAGTGATGGTGGTTAGATTTCTATGTTTCCCTTTGTCTCTCCTCCCGTCTCTTAGAGACGAAGGTTTTAAATGACGCTGTTGGACCCGTGTGTCGACAGGTACCTGGTGTTGGAGCATGTGTCAGGAGGAGAGTTGTTTGACTACCTGGTGAAGAAGGGCCGGCTGACTCCGAAAGAGGCCAGGAAGTTCTTCAGGCAGATCATCTCTGCTTTGGATTTCTGCCACAGTCATTCCATCTGGTTGGTTTTAGCTTACCTAAGGTTTTAGCTTAATGGTTCTTAAATTGGGTAGGGAGATGGTTTGGGTTCCTCTGCTAACTCACTACGCTCTTTGGAGAACTTTGGTCTGAAAAAAAGAAACAATTTGGCTCCTCTTTTGTTAATTTATAGCCCTCCTTTTAAACAATAAAGAACCAGTGCCTATTTGATGTGTCATAGCAAAATAAGTCAGAAGTTACTGCTGCCTTAGTCAGCAACTTTAAACATGTATCTTAAATAGATCATTCCTTTTTAACTCTGACTCGATGTTTGAAGACGCTTTTCATTAAATGAGTGGGAAAAGACTTGTGATTCTATATTATGAACCAATATTAAAGCCACTGTTTCAAACACAGTTAAGCCGAAATGCCACAATCAGCACTAGCAGACATAGTATCTGTTATATTTGTGCAGTCACAGAGACCTGAAGCCTGAGAACTTGCTCCTGGATGAAAAGAACAACATCCGTATCGCTGACTTTGGCATGGCCTCCCTACAGGTGGGAGACAGTCTGTTAGAGACCAGCTGTGGGTGAGTTCCAACTCCGTGAATGTGCTCACAAATAACGTGTACACACTTAAAATAGGTCATATTTTGTATTTTAGGCAATTACAATGCAAATCTATGCATATTCCATAACATATTCGTCACCATAAAGAGTACGGTAGTTGCCACAGAAGCTAAACACCACAAAACAAAAAACTTTTATAGCTGTGCCTATATACGTGTGTGAATGCTTTAGTTTTACTATTATTAGTATTGCTGCCCATTCTTCCAGAATTGTAAGCGTAGTAATGTTGCTTTCTCTTTCATTTTAGATCACCACATTATGCTTGCCCTGAAGTAATACGGGTAAGTGTTCTGCTCTTGCACAGGGTCTTCCTCAAATGTTGGTGCCTAAAATATAAATGAGCGAATGATGTTAATAAATGATTCATTTAGCATCAGATACGTAGTTACAAAGCTACACGAGCTCAATACGACGACGTCACTAATTGTTTCAAAGGCATAAAAGTCTTAATGGAACATAAAGTCTTGCACTTGGTGGCTCATCTTTAGTAAGAGTGATTCTTGACGGCACTCAGCATGCAAGAAGATTATCCAGTTCTGTAAGTGAAACGATGGTTTCAGCGTCGCTTTGGACTGATATTGACTAAATGCTGGATTATAATGGATTACAGGGTTTCTTTTGACAGGGACTCGTTGTGAAAGGCAGTGTAAAGTCTGGGAGAGGCTTTAAATGAGCTTAAATCATCTGAGTGAATTTATCAATGAATGTTAATGCGTTTTCAAATAGTCAGTGGGCAATTCACGGGGATTCTGTGTTTGGCAGGGGGAGAAATACGATGGACGGAGAGCAGATGTGTGGAGCTGTGGGGTCATCCTTTTTGCTCTACTGGTGGTAAGTCCTCTCCTCCTGTTCTCACAATACAGTTTGGTCCCTGTTCTAAACAAACCTTCACGTGTTTGCAGTTACTTCACCCCCTTTTTGTCAAGTTTATTTGATTTTCATTTGTTTTTCCTTCCTTTCTCCTTCTTCCGTCTCTTCTTTTATCTCCTGCAGGGGGCCCTACCTTTTGACCATGACAATTTACGCCAGCTCCTGGAGAAGGTGAAGAGCGGGGTGTTCCACATGCCCCACTTTATCCCCCCGGACTGCCAGTCCCTGCTCAAGGGCATGATTGAGGTCAACCCCGAGAAGAGGCTCACGGTACAATGCTGTGCTCACACTTGGCTCACACACACAAGGGGTTTGAATGGCGCCTAAAAGAAAGAATACAAGTCTCATATGCACACTGTATCCAGGGATAATTTAGTCAGATTGACACCTGTGTTAAATTGTCCACAATAAATGGGATCACCTCTCCTTCCTTAAATTTGCAAATATAGGGATTTGAAGAGAGCAGCTTCACTGGGCTGCTATTATTGCTATTTATCATTTGTAGTGTTTTTAGTTAGATATTTAGCTCTTTTTAGCTGGATCTGCCCGCTAGCATTGTAATGTTCATAGCTGACATGGATTAGAGACACCATTGCATTTACGTTGTATGATTTCATCATCAGTGTGTTTTAGTTTTTTGTTGTTGTATTAAAGTCAGAGCGTTGGTGTTTGCTACCAGCATCACACGTCTTTTTCAACATTTATATGAGTTGTATTCTCAAAAACAAGATGCAAATTGTGATTTTAATATACAATATTCAGAACTGATGAAGTGTCCTTTGTGCATGTAAAAAGAAGTATCTGGTGTGAACTGTTTACCCAGCACAGCTCTGTGGCCATCTGGCTGTTAACAGACTGTAGAAACTAATGGCCCCATCCGCCCTGTCGCCCCTTACAGCTAGAGGCCATCCAGAAACATGCCTGGTATCTGTGAGTTTCCGTTCAGTTTTACATCCTTGACTGTTGAATGAAATACTCATTTAAAGTGATCATATGCATTATATCTGTGTAATTTTGTGTATAACGTGTGTGTGTGTGTGTGTGTGTGTTTGGCTGACAGGGGTGGTCGTAATGAGCCGTGTCCTGAGCAGCCTCCTCCCAGGCGAGTGTGTGTGAGGCGAATCTCGTCCCTGACTGAGCTGGACCCAGATGTGTTGGACAGCATGCACTCGCTGGGTTGTTTCAGAGACCGAGTCAAGCTCACACGTGATTTGCAATGTGAAGAGTAAGTCGTTTTCCAACATGACTGTGCTTCTCAGTGTCCCAATAATACAGTACAATACTCTACACTGGACAACAACATTAAATAGACAACAAGCAAAAATATTATGTTAAAAAGTATACATTTCAAAAAGGTAATATTAATTCTAGGAATGTAGTCTTGTATTGTGCACAGGAATTATTTTTATTTTGGTTCTATTATGTACTCGATGAGTTTCAGCATCTGACTTTTATATCGACGCCTGTGTGTTGTGGACAGACATTTTGAGTGCTGTGTGAAAGCAGAGAGGGGATATGGTTTCCTCTCCAACATGTCATGTGAAACTCCTGCTCTGAGTCAGGTTCACTGACTTGCCACAGGGTTAAAGCGCGCAAGATGGTGGATGAGCTGAAGCTGTGTCCAAATTCAGGGACTAGATCCTCCGGAGGATAAGTCCTGTGACAATGGGCTTTCATGTCCAGCCCCAAACAATAAAAGTAATGGTGTAGTCAGATGCTCCTTGCCAGCTTTGTCAGTAAAGTAAATAAACATGTAACAAAGTGATATTGAAGACTTCAAATGATAAACTGGTTTGAGCTCAAAACAGTCTGTGTTTTGTTGGCTTGCTATGACGTATTGACATATATGACTGCAGCCTTTGGAGGATTCAGCTTCTGAACATACAGTAGTATGTAACATAGTATGAGAAGGGACAGGTATGTGGCCACATGTTGAGGTGCACAGGTGACAATTCTGTCCAGTCTGTTACAGTAAATATATGTTTTAGTGGAGAGCAGTGGATGAACATCAGTTAAATAGAGTGTAAAGATCTTCTGACAGATGGAATATGTATGTGTGCCCATATATGGATGGTCTGTGCCATTTGCCACAACCTGCAAATGTTTTCTACACAAGCTCGGATTACATATTGCTCCACTCTGCATTACTCTTTCCACATTTTAACGTCTCATCCAATGAGTTTCTTTCTTTCTCTCCGTTTGTCGCAGAGAGAACCAGGAGAAGATGATTTATTACCTACTGCTGGACAGGAAAGAGCGCTACCCCAGCTACGAGGACGAGGACTTACCTCCGCGCAATGACGTAGGTCAGTCACTAGGGGGCAGGAGGGCTCCACTCAAGGGAGGGAGCTGCTTTTCTCAGCCTCAGTTTGGGAAAAGACATTGTGCTCAATCAAGTGTGTGAGTCTGGCCGTACACAGGCATTCGTTACCTCTGCCAATGAATTTGGGGATTATTTGAGATTGTGATGATTTATGCGTTATTATATATATAAAATTTGGATTAAATATTTTGCACCAATAGCCATCATCCTAAGAATCAGTTACTGTGATCTCCACCATTAACAATAAAACATAAATTAATACGGAAGACAGACATTTGTGGCCGATTGCCCTCTTGTTGGGTTTGTCTTTGTTGGCAAAAATCCTCTGTAGTTTTGTCTTTTAAAATAGTGTTAAATGATAGCATTTTTATAGAACCACATGCAATTTAACCAACAGCAAGTCACAATTGTTCGTTACGATGTTCAAACCAGACTTCGCAAGACATCTGCAAGATTCCTCTGCGGGACAGAACTGGGAAAGGGCAGCTATTCTGCCAGTCCAAATGAAGCTAAGTTTATCACAGTCACAGATGGTGCAGTGAGTGAAAGGCCTGCGGAAAAATCACTTTCAGCATAATTATACGTTTCAGAGCTGCTAAAGAGAAAATAAATTCATAGTGACAGAGTGACGACCGGGAGCGGGATGGTAAAGACGCAGAAACATCTCTTAGTAACGGGAAGCAGTAGGATTTATTCGAAATGTGTGTTTGATTTTGAGAAACACTTTACCAATACCTCTGCCATGGGAAATAAACAAACCATCTTTTTGAGAGTGCTCTTATTTATGGCAGTTGCACAGCTTATCATGTAAAAAACGCACCTTAAACTTAAAATTTATACTATCCTAAAGTCCCATGTTAACTCTACGGTGGTGTTCCTCAGCAGACCCTCCTCGAAAGCGTGTTGACTCTCCTATGCTGACGCGCCACGGCCGCTGCCGCCCAGAGAGGAAAAGCCTGGAGGTGCTGAGTGTTACTGAACAGGGGTCTCCTACCCCGCCTCGCAGGGCCCTGGACACAGCTGCACACAGCCAGAGGTATAGTTTATTGTGCTTACACGTATACAGTAAACATTAAGTATCAAGAATGCATTCTCAGTCTCTTGTCTTTTTTGACCTCTGGTCTGTTTGTCAGGTCCCGCTCAGTCAGTGGAGCATCAACTGGTCTGTCCTCCAGCCCTCTCAGCAGTCCCAGGGTAAGGGCCTGTTGGCCAACTTTACACACAAAACCACTGCTGCTTTGATTACCTGCACTGTCTTTCAGTTTGTATTGTTTAACTCCACCCTGTAACCTAGTTTCTCTACAGTTCGAGTATGTCTTAAAATGGGTGCCTACACGAGCCTTAAAACAGGTTTTGCTTGCTGTAGTCATAAAACAGTCCAGTTTATGCTTGCAATTAAAAGACGCCTTCCTAAATCAGCTCTAAAGTTCCAGTCTTTTTAGTAGAGAATTATCGCTTTGTGCAAATATCCCTCTACTCCAGCTCAACAAGGACACACTGTCCAGGGAAACAAAAAGAGTGAATTATATTGGCTTAAGATAAAGTTTAGGAAGCATTCTTACACAGAACAAGGACTATGGATTTTGTCCCCCATCACTTTCCTTGAAAGCTCATTAGGAAGGGATCTCTTAATAGCCAGTATGAACAGGAGGAATGATTACAGCTAGCAAGAACGGTTTCAATGTTTATATGGGCACATGACCAGTGTTGAACCTTTTTGTGAACCGGAGTCAACATGTTTAGCATAAGTGTACGTTGTGCTCATATTTAGGCCATATACATTCTGACGGTTGGGTACAACTGTAATGTAAACTAATTATAGTTTGGGATTGTAAGGTAGTGCTGACATTAAACTTGGAGTGGGCAATAGTTGAGCATCGTTAGTTATTATCTGCATACGTTTTGAGACAATATTCCCAGTTTTCATGGCTAAATGGCAGATAAGTTCACTTTGACCAATATCTGTCGAAGAATTCGATCTTAAAATACTTATTCAATTACATATTCTAACATTTTACAATCATTTAACCATAAAAACTATTAAGACTAAATTGTGTAAACGTGTGTTTAACCTTCTACACATCATTTTGAATGCTTTTCTCATTATAAGGTAAACTTTCAACATTGAGGACTGTAGCAATTGTGTTTTTTGCCGATACCGCCTCCTCCCCTGCATTTAACTGCTTTAAAAAAAATCTAACCACACTTCAAAGCCCTCTTAAATATCCATTTGTCAAGCTCCTCAGTCATTTTTACACCTCATCACAACGCCGGTTCCGCAGATTAAATCTCTCACCTGACAGGAGGTTTGCGTGGCATTTTTCTTCTGTCTTCACGTCACTTCTCTTCCTCACCATGCATTAACTGGTTGTATGCGTTATGAAAATGTAACTGTAGCCTTTTCGTTTGTTTTGGTTTATGGGATAGTTGGCTTTCCTAGTTTGCTCATGTTCAGAACTGTATTAAAACAGTCCATAGATGGTAAATGAATTAACCTTAACTGCCAGCAATTACTGCACAGTAACACCTTCACTGCCGCTGTCCTTTGTCACTGCATTCTTGATCCTGTCACTGCCACTCACTAAACCCTCACTCACATAAGATACAGATACAAGCTTTTATAGTTATACTTGACACTTTCACTACTCACAAGATGCACTCTTTCTGCTCATGACGCATGATATTCATTTCCATCCTTTCTCCATGTTCCACCCCTTCTCTTTCTTGTTATCCACATCTCCCACCCCACAAACCCACTCCCCAGTCCTATCAGAGCCCCGTCTTCACTTTCAGCCAATCAGACGTCACCTCTGCCACCGCTACCCTCCTCTCAAAGGAGACCAAACAGGGAAGCATCACCACTCCTCGCTCAGCACGGGCTCACGACAAGCCCAAAGCTGCCCCCAACCCAAAGACCCAGACCCTGCCCACCAAGGGACCTGCCGACCGGCCCCATCTGCAGCCCATCAAATCCCTGCCTCTGCACAACCCATCCTCCCGTTCACCCTCCCCTTCTCCGCTCCTGTCACCCATCCCCCGTTTCTTCTTCCCCTCGTCCTCTGTCCTAAAGTCCGTGACTAAGAGCTTCTACCCAAACTCTGCCCACTCTGTACCGCAGGTCACTCCCCAGGGCTCTCCGTTGCCCACACCCTTGGGCACCCCTGTCCACCACCCTCACCACCCTTCCTCCACCCCGCCCTCCTCCTCCTCGTCCTCGTCCTCCTCGCGGGCGGAGGGAGGGGGAGGGGTGGGCTCGCTGTCTCTGACCCCGCCCTCCAGCCCAGGAGGGGGAAGCGGCATGGCGGCCAGCAGCTCTGCCCACTGGAGGACTCGCCTCAATTCTTTCAAGAACAACCTGCTGGGCTCACCCCGTTTCCATCGCCGTAAACTCCAGGGTGAGTTGTGTTTTCGCTTTGTGCCGGAGTTATGCTGCGTTTTAACAGATGCACCAGCATCTGCACAGGTGTGGAACAACTTTACTAAAGTAGGCCATCTCTTTCGATTTGTTTCTGTTTCAGCATTCGGTATTCCCGACCTCTTTAACGGCAACAGATCACATCTCAATTCCTTTTTTTTCTTCTGGCTTCCAGCTAAAGATCTAATATTGTACATAAATTGGAATTTTAAGAGTGATTTGTCTCTTTCAGTTCCTACATCAGAGGACATGTCCAGCCTAACGCCAGAATCCAGCCCTGAGTAAGTCGCACTCCTTGAGAGTCATTATTGCTGAGGTGTCACTGTGTTTGTTTCCTATGGCTCTGTGTATTTGCTCATACTTGCTCATATATTTTTTTGTCTGGCTAACAGGCTGGCTAAGAAGTCGTGGTTTGGGAACTTCATCGGCTTGGAGAAAGAGGAGCAGATCTTTGTGGTGATCAGAGACAAACCTCTGAGTTCTGTCAAAGCCGACATTGTCCATGCCTTCCTGTCTGTGAGTATCCGACGCTGTCTGTCTTTCACACCTCTCACTGTCTAAGCTTGTAGAAAGCATGGCTCTCACTGGCAAAGCCGTGAGGACTTCACACGCACTCTCATACTGTACGTACTCCATTTCTTTTCATTATTTCAGTTTTCTCTTTATTTTAGTCTTGCTCACTCGTGGCACGTTGATGGATCACTTTGCTTTCACCAATGGCTCACTCTTTCTCTCTTCTCCTCACCCTCACCCTTTGTCTCCCTATACTCACGTTGGCCCCCGTACCTCTCCCGCCTCGTAAGTCTGTCGGTCTCTCTGCTTCTTCTCTCTCTCCCCACCACACAGATCCCCTCGCTCAGTCACAGCGTCCTCTCCCAGACCAGCTTTCGGGCCGAGTACAAGTCCTCCGGCGGCCCTTCCGTCTTCCAGAAGCCCGTCAAGTTCCAGGTGGATATTGCTTTCTCCGAAGGCGAGAGAGAGCGGGACAGGGAGAGGACCGAGAGGGAGGGCAGGAGGGAGACAGGAATCTACAGCGTGACGTTCACCCTCATATCAGGCAAGTGCAGCGGACATTTAACCCCTTCAATTGGGAAATTAATTCAACTTCATACATGTCAACAATTTGTTTAGTTCATTTTAATGCTTTATTTTAAGGCTGTATTTTGTGTCACAATGGACACTGATGCATCATGCAAGAATTGAAAGAGTTTGCTGTTTAAAGACAGCAAAACGTGGTCTGAAAATGGTACAGTTGTATCATAGTAGTATCATATTGGAGTTTTTTACAGCCCAAGTTAAGTGTGTGTCTCGGTTCATCTCTAGGTCCGAGTCGCAGGTTCAGACGAGTGGTGGAAACAATTCAAGCTCAGCTTCTCAGCTCCCATGATCAACCCATGGTGCAAGCCCTATCTGGTGAGACTGCTTATACACACCTGTGCACACACCAGAGTAAAGAACCCCCCCGACTTTATCCATCTAGGAGTGCACAGAGGCAGTCGTATTCAACCCGCCCACACATAATCACACCTGCATGTCAACGTTAAGAGTGACTTTCCTGTTCTCCTCTCCAGATCCCTTCCCAGATGAGAAGAACGGCCGGCCCCACGGGACCCCCACCCGCCAAAACTCGAGGCGCTCCGAGGGTGGGGGCGACAGGTGCGAGTGGGGCGACCGAGCAGATGGCGGAGGCATCGGAGGCAGCGGGGGAGTTCTGCAACGCAGAGGCTCGGCAAAAGAGAGAACCCGACTGCTGTCCTCCAACGGAACCCAATCCCAACCATAGGATAGAAAGTGAGACCATGCAGCAGGATGCCTGAACTACACCGGAAAGAAGACGGTATAACTTCATCTCCAAGTATCCCTGCAAGCCATGAGCTACTCCTATTCTTCCTCGACTACATTATTGCAGGTGCTCGAGCGTAGCAAGGATTGAGCCTTTTCTTTTTTTTTCTCCCCCCGCCCCCCCCCACTCGACATTCTTTCGATCTTTTGGATCACCAGGATTCCTACCCTTAAATGAGAAAGAAGTGTTAAGGAATCACCCTTTAATGAAAAAAAATAATGTGAATGAGCAGTTTGGTATCCATCATAGATACAGCTTCACAGATCAAACTAGGAATTTTGAAGTGCTAATGTGCATGCCAGTTAGCAAATCAGCCTGCTAAAGGATGCTGACACGATCAGATAGGCTAGTCTACCATTTCATTGTAATACAGTATCTGACACCAAAAAGAAATTGTCTTGTGATGGTTCTCAAGATTACTCTTAAAATTAACCAGTGCGCTCATATCATTATCAAGACACATGCAATTACCAGTCCATACTGAAAGAAATAAAGATGTATCTCAGACAAACCCTAAGAGTTAGCAGCCTGCCGCCACTTCAGCGAGTGGTGACGAGCTCAACACAACGGTCCTGATTTTCTCAGGAGAAACTACATCCTGGAATTCCAGCAGTGTCTTCTCCTGAGGTAAAGAAAACCAACAAAGTAAGCTAAGTAAGTGAATGTGAAAAAAATATTTTTTTATTTACTTTCTATTTAAGTTTACATATTTCTTTTGAGGATGTCAGTAGCACAGTGATAGCAGTACCGACAGCAACTGAAAACACTCGACAGTGTTGGAGAGGTGGAAGCTGACCAGTTGCTGTTTAGCAAGTTAAATGTTTTGATTCTTTTGTATTTTCTTTTTACTCAGAGACAATATGAAACAATGCATCTAAGATTTTCGCATTGGACCCCTGTTGCTCTGAAGAAAAGTATTTTTGATTTGAACAGAAATATGAACATAACTATATGAAAAGAAAAAAAAAAAACACTTTGCGTGAATAGTTTCATGAACCTCATCACAGCTGTTTGTGCCCAGAATGAGAAGAGCATTCCTGGCCTGTGGATCAAACAGAAGCCACCTTTCTCGTCGAGCTTGTTTCCTATTGCCATAGTATTCACCTACTGACAAAAACAACAATAAGAAAACAAACAAAAAAAAAAAGGAAATCCATCAATGGACATTTTCATAATGCCGGACTTAAAAGGCCTGCGATGTCAATTCCTTGTTGAACAGGACTTCAAAATGGGAAGCAAGCAAAGAGTCTCCCAACCCCGTGCTCCTCACTTCAGTGTTCACCAACAAGCCAAGTAGTCCATCACTGCACCCACGCTCATCCCTGAGAGTCGCACCATTCTGCAAGAAGACGTAGCAACTCGGACAGTCATGTATTACTCCAGCACTCGATCAGACTAGTCGATGTTCATCACCAGTCTTCCATACAGCGCAATATGCAAAAGTGCAGAATGTTTTCAGAGATTCATGCTATGATTCATGTTTATTTTGGTATTTTATTTGTATTATTTTTTTATTTGTCCAGTTATATATCCATCTATTTATTTATTTATATTAATTTATGTATTTATTTGGTCACGCGGTTATATCATGTATTCGTTTACAAACTAGAGTTTGTGCCAACAAAATTATATCGAACTAATTCAAGAAACCTTTTCTGTTTCATTACCATTTTTTTTAAGCGCTTCTTTCCACGCAAAGGAACGACTTTGACTGCAGTACTGACAAGTTGCTGTCATCTTACTTCTCCAGTGATCTTTGCTTATATCTCTTTCTCTTTTATCACGCTTATCTCTGGTAACTGGAATGTGTGTGTGTGTGTGTGTGTGTGAGACGGGTGGATGATGGGAAAGTGAGTGTGAGCTGAAAACTTTGTCGCAGATGCATTTTGAGCTGATTTCATACGGAGATTTCGACTGACCCAGGAATATGAAATTTATTAATATAGCCGAAACTCTATCAGGCACATAATTTCTCTCACACACATTGAATGCTTGCTAATTGGCTCCATCTCTTGCTTTTATGCCTTGTCCCTTTCACCTGTCTGTCTGTCTCCTCACCTGTTGTGTAGCCATCATCACAAGAGAACCTGTACAAAGTTGTTTGCCTCACTGTCCGTACACACTCTTTGATTGCTCACCATCACCAGTACCATCTTTCTCATCACCACATCACCTTCACTTTCATTGACCCAACTCTGGCTAAGATTGTAAACTATTCTCCATTCATAAGGGTCAGTAGAATAAGGTGTTTAAAAAAAAAAGAAATGTCTGTATCATAATTTAAAATATAAAAAGTGCACTATTATAACTATTGCCTGTGATAAAAAGAACAATTATGATTGAAGTGATGGTCAAAATAAAGAGAGATTCACCTTATTGTTATGGTTACAATAATAAACCCTAAATTCATGTGTGTGTGTCAATATTAGTTTGTGGGTTAAAATGATGTCTGGTTATTTAATGTGGCCGTTTCTTTTACCCTGCGCTAATGCTGAAAAAGTTACTATAGATCATTTTACCATCTGGAGGCATACATTATTTGAATTGTATGCTATATAATAATAATTATAATAACATGAACCTAAAATGTCTCTCAAACAAGATAAAAGTGACAAACGAAATAAAAAAATGAGCATGAAAGTTAAATCTTGACCTTGGGAACAGTAATTTGACCCAAAAAAAGAGAAAAGAATCAAGCTACTCAAGGTCTACTTACTTGCTTTCCCTGCTGCTACTAGCCTTTTCTTTTTATCTGTCAGGACTAGAAATCCGTTAGGATAGTTGGTTTTAAGAATAGTTTGATTCACACACTGGCGTTAATCCTCTCAGTATTTAATATATAATTGACAGTGTAGGAAGAAAGACTTTACTGTGGAAAAAAGTTATGCCACGGATCTGTTAATGAATGTATTCAAATGTATATTTTTACCATTTATATTACTTAGAAAGTCAAATTCTGAATGTTTACCCTCATATGTTGATAAAGGCTACCACACTTCTCCACCCCTTAAACGTAACAGCTCAAGCATTAGCGAACTCACTGCCACTGCATGATTGCGACATTTCCGATTGTGTCTGAAGGCAGCATTAGCTCCATCTAGGCGAGCATCTGTATTACAGTTGTTCATTCGAGAGGAGGGCCCGCGCTACAGAAACCGGGCGCTTGATCGACGTCAGAAGTTAATAGTCGGTTTCTGATGCTCTGCACTGAGGAAAATTCGCTCCCGTAAGCAACAGCAGCAGCAGCAACAACAACAACAGGTATGCTAGCAGGATTCTGACAATGTAGGTGCGTTGCAAAGAAGACACAAGCAGTCGCCTCTTTGTATGAGCGTTAAAAAGCCGTATCAGCAGCCGTTGGTGTGTGGCTAACTAGTGGACTGGGCGTTCGGCTAGCAGCGGCTAGCGTTAATGTCCATACCTGTTAAAACGTCAACTAGCGTTAGCATTCACCAATTGGTTTTCCATAATTGTAGCATAACGGCTAACATTAGCGTGGCGCTTTCAGATATACTAATACGAATAAGAGGTGGATAACTAAATACGCAAAGATGATTCATATGACTGTTACTACTGATGAATTAAATGTTGCTTTGTGTTCTCAACCAAAAGCGTTACCGTTGTCTGCTTTGTTTGTTGACATGCGATATGTAATATATAGTCAATGATGCAGTGCATGGCTTTACTAATATTTCTCTATAGAGTTTACCCATTAGCTACTTCCATTCAGAAGCCCAGCCCTGCCTCATAAAACACAGGCAATAAATAAAGACACTGTGATTTAAAGATACCACTGCGGTTCAATATGATAACCCACTGAATATGTTTATGGTGCACAATGGACTTCTGTAAGCTTAGACTCTGCTGGCATACCAGTGTACACCCTTGCATTCCTCCACTGAAGGAGAACACATTTATTTATGTTATTAAATCATATAAAAGTCCGGCAGATACTAAAGTATCATAAAGTGTGATGAATTGATTTAAAATATGACATAATTCTTCTAGACATACATACTTGGGGAGCTCCACAGTGAAGGCCAAGTCACCTCAGCTAATGAGGCATGTTTTAAGAACAAGGACTGCCCTCTCTGGGGATGTCACGCTCATTAGAGGATACCATTACTGTAACACGGAGCCCTTAATGTTACCACTAAAATGTTTAAACCCAATCTAAAACTATGTGTGACCAGTGAAGAGAGTCAATTATGGTGCTTTGATCACTATCTTAGAATTGATCACAAGTATCTGGTGTGAGCTGTGGAGCTGACTAAGCACTGAGCATGGGGGTTTAAAGTTGTTACAAGATTAGACTTTGTCTACGTTTGCAATTGATAAAAAGTAACCAATTTTTGAAGGAAACCTGATTGTGCAACCACTGTCACTTGACCACTGAAGGAGAAGTCGGAATCAAAAAAGTATGCCCAAATAATGCCCGGCTTAGTTAATATCGGTGGATAAGTTGACAGAATTTTGTCCAAAATGTAAAAGAGCCGATGGACAATTATACAATCTTGGCTAATAGTGGACTATTGGTTGTCAGTTGTTGGGGTTGTGCTGGATATCCATGTTATTGGTGGATTCAAACCTGAAGATAACATAAGATTCAGTACTTTAGAGTGGAAATTCAAGAACATTTAGTTTCTTGTACCTGTGTGTCTTGACGCATGTGATTCCTTCTACTATGTGAGTATGATTACATTTTCACTTGTTGCCATAATGAGGCATAGTACTTTCCATTCATTCTTTACTGGAACTGGTTTTCCTGGGGGGCAAAAGGTCAAAATACAAATTTGTATAAAAATGTGTAAAAAATGTACATATACACGGTTGAAGTTTACATTTTTGGTTGTGTCTCACTTGAACATAACAATCATTCCCACTTGTTCTGTATTTTCTTACAGGGTTTTGTTTAAGTTTGCTTCTACTTTTCCGGTGAACTTAATGCTTCAGAGGAGTTTACCTTTGACCTAGTTTACACATACGGGTCCTACCTTGCTCTGTTCTCTCTTCCTGCTTTGGATCCACCGTCTGCTGTTGCACTGGTTACTTGCTTTCGGTCTTTTCTCTCTTTCCAAAGATCAAAATTTAAAGTTGTTCAGTCATTATTAAGCAAGTAAAACGAGTTGTGTCAGTTCTTCTGGAAACCTGTTATTTTCTTCAAGTTATAACATCAATGAACAGACTTTACTATTCATAGCCCAGTTTCCTTATTAATTACACTGTTCAATTATGCTATATCTGTAGCCTAATCAAAAATAGAATTGGTAAGCTGCATCATTGTCTGGTAGTCTTCTTTTATAACATAGCTGTAAAGACATAAGCTCTAAGTGAATTGGGGATCAAAGTTGCCGAGATGCTAAGGATTACTACACTCTCAATGCAGATTAAGCTCTCAAAATATGTATTCCTGTCAAAGGGATATTAATGTAATAGAATTTAGTGGGACCAGCATTTTATAAAGTGGCTCCTTCTGTGTGTGTGTGTGTGTGTGTGTGTGTGTGTCCGTGCACGTGTGCCATCAGCATTGAACTGAGCAGGTGTATTGTGTCTGTGTTGGCACTAAAAGAAAGGGGTTGAAATGTACTGCTGTTAGTCCTTGGCACAGGTACGACTGTATCTGCCAGGTCTGACCTAAAGAGCAGAACCTCAATGGATGAGGGAATTGTGTGTGTGTGTGTGCTCTTTTTAAACACACACAATAGGCGCAGACGTGGCCTCCACAGGGGTGCAGTCCAATGTCGGAGAGACTAAACCTCAGGGCATTACCCATAGCCTATTTATGGAAGGAAATCAATTCTCTTTGTGAACAAAAATACCCAATCACATCAGCAGCCAGTCAGCGCTTTCCCACCAAACTGTATCAATTTCAAGTGGACTTTTGCATTTGAAAAGACTCATAAATAATGCGTCTCTTCTGAGTTTCCCTTAAAAATACGATGGATGTGCTTTGCCAGGCGTACACATGCACATTTTGCAATTCATCATTAGTTTGATGAATCATCTGAAAGTACCTTAACAGCACTTGCTACCGGCTGCTGCGGTGCAGTTGCATATGAGCACAAAGCATATGGATGTTGCTTTTGGCCATTTACATTGTTCTTTTAGTTTATTTTTCTTGTTGGCAGCTTGCATGCATTGTTCTTAAGTGGGCCATTTCTATGGAATATTATGTCAGTCTAAAATGTGTACTTGAAAACAAGGGTTTGTATCCGAAACTGAAGTTTTGCAAAACGTGCAGTGTATCTGTAATCTCAGATTTGCAAATGTGTACATTTATGTTTGTATCTCTAAGCTTAGTTTTGCAGACTTGTACGTTTTGTTTTCTGTCTGGTAAACGTCCTGTTTTGCAGGAAGGCTTGCAAAATCACTTTCACAAAGAATACTTGCGTGCATGTGCGCGCACCTGCATACGGACTTTTGACCGGTTCACTACGTGGTGTGTTTCGTAAACAGGGTTTTGCAAAAGAAAAGGGCTATAGCATGGGAGGAAGGGCTGGACCTTCAGCTTCTGACCAATCAGTTACTTTGGAATCCCTATGCACAACACAGTTGGCTGGTTAACACTGTCAGTCCACCATCATTATCAGTTTACATAGAGCCATGTAAAGAAATACAACCCTGAAAGATGGACTCCGCTAGGCCTACGTGTCCACCAAATGTTGACCTTTATGTAAAGGTGTGTGTGTGTGTGTGTGTGTGTGTGTGTGTGTGTGTGTGTGTGTGTGTATATATATATATATATATATATATATAT
>JAVQJD010005002.1:0-10637 GCA_036023655.1 Nannoperca australis
TAACCCCAGAGGTTTTTACAAACCTCTGGGGGAAATATCTGGCTCTTCAGCTCCTGCTCCATGATGTTCACCAGCTAGTTGCTGACTGTGTCTGTCTGCTGTTTGGGGCTCCACAGGTAGTGTACAGTGGGTGTTTAGAGCTTTTCTCTGAAAACAGCTGCCTACTGTGCTGGGCCAACAGCAGAACAATGAGTTGTAAGTTGATATAAAGCTGAGGGGAGCTGCACATTCATATAATTCTGTTCAATTCCCTTTCAACACTTTCTTTTGATACATTGTTATTATAAACATGCAAATTACAACCACTATTAGAACAATGTCCGATTTATTGAGCTGCTATCTGTGAATGGTTTTACAGAGTGATTTGGACTGTGTAAATTAGTTAGTGTAAACAAGAGGGCTTTGGATGTTCCCACAGTACAGTTGCTAGATACTTGTGTTGTGTACTTTCTTGGTGTCTTCAGTAAGATACTAAGGCTTTGCTAGGTGGTTGATAAGGTGTTCTGAGAATTTGGAAGGGCCTGATTAAATGGTTGTCGGGTCGCTACAGTGTTTGGTGTTGCTTGGATGTTGCATGGTGGTTGCTTGTGTGATTTTGGATGGTTGCTTGTTTGGGTGTAGTGTATGAGTTGGTTGCTATGGTGATTCTTGGTATTTGCTATAGAGTCAGTAACAGTGAAACTGTGCTTTTGTCTATTTAAACACATTCAGACGAAACCTTAATTTTTGCAGTGGTGGCTCAATAGTTCATATTTGTGTTTTTTTTAGAATATAGTAACTTCTTCATCACTCAGTCTCCAGTCCCGCAGCTTAGTTTTTATCTCCCCCTCTGTTCCTCATTCTCTCTCACATCCACTTGCCAGCCTGTGATCGCCTTGTGATCTTGCTCAACTCCTGTTTCTGCAAACACAGCCGCTGTCCCTGCAGTGCTGCTCTGTGGCAGCTCATCCACACGTTACAAATGTGTTTGACCCTCTGTGGAGCATTAGACAACACCCTTCTTTGTATTTCTGTTGCTTTATCCTCAACTCAAAAGCTTGAGCTCCGGTTTGCTCCTTGCTGGTTCGAGCCTGTTTTGAGAAAGTGGTATGTAAAGGTACAAGGCTCTGAATTTCTTTTATTGATTGTGGGTTTTTCTTAAATCCATGAATGAATCCATGAAGCTTGACTGTATATTGTGTGTCTGTGGTGTTATTCTTAAAGGGACAAAATATTTGAAAAGATAGAAATACATAACTTTACTGTCTACTTCGTCATGTATGTTATGTTCAACTATCTTTTATTTGCTTTCATTCCTTTCAAAATTGTGATTCCTTGATTTCCTTTTTTGTTTGCTTCCATTGTAAATTGTTTTTTTCCAAAAATAGTTCAGCAGACAAACAGAGTTTAAGAGTGTAGAGTATTCATTGGGTTTTACACTTAATTAAAAATAGATTTTGGAGTATTAAAAGTGAATTTTTGTCTATGTGTGAGTGAGTCAGGAAAGCCATAAAGCTGAACACCTGGTGAGAATTGAATTGAGTGAGTTCTTGGTAATTAAATGCAGTGAGGATGTTGGCAAATTCTAATACTAAAAATAAATCTGGCGATGGAGATGAGCGATAATTACTCTTCTATCTATAGAACTAGATTTGTGTGTTGACAGTTTCTTCATCACTACTACCACTAACAACACAATTACTTCTGCTACTGCAATAGTGATGCCAGCCTTAATACAACTGCTACAAAGGCTCCTATTATTATAACAGCCAGTTAAGACTACACGGTAGTACACTGTAGACAGCCCTTTATGGCAACATCATTTCACAGCACCAACTATTTAAAGTGCAGTTGTTAGTTCCACATTCAGTTCATGAAAATGTTCCTGACCTTTTCCTCTCCCTCGTGTCTCACTCTGTAATGAAAACTTTAATTCAATAAAACGGCCAAGGTCGATTCTCCCTTCTCTGCACAGGGCTGCACTGACCTGTCAGATCCTCTCATACACCTGCACATGTAGCAGCAGCACTGTCACACACCCACACACGCACACACACACACACACACACACACACCGTCAACCAGTCATGAACTGGTCCCTCCTGACCTCTCACGTTCTTCACACACTCCACAGACAACACAAACACAACTGTTTGTAGTCTTGGTTGCAAGGTTAACTTGTCCTCCTGCTGATCAGTACTGTGTAGGGCACTATAAGGACTAACACATTTACTCTCTTACTTACTTTACTTTCTCTACTGTCCTTCATCTTTCTTTCTCTCTCTCATTTACACAAATGATGACATCATAGTTGCTTTCTGTATGCTACCTTTTTTTAAATAAGACTACAGACTCTACAGGCATGCTAACGGCTCTGTGAGGCTATAACTGGGCATAGCAGTGCTTTGAAGCAAATGCTAACAGCAACATAAGCGGACATAGATGTGTGTACCAAATTTCATGGCAATCCATCCAATAGTTGTGAAGATATTTTACTCAAAACCGCAAATATCAACCTCCTGGTGGCGCTAGAGGAAAAGTCAAGGGATTACCAAAGTCGGTAGGATTGATCTTCTCTGTATCATGGATATCGGTACCAAATGTCATGTCAAGCCATCCAATAGTTGTTGAAATATTTCACAAAAAAATCCTTATTAATTCTTTTTTAGTTCATTGTTCCCACCCTGGTGAATGCAAGATGGGCGAAACGTTTGGTGAATAAAGCATTATGTGCTGCAGGAGAGTTGTTTTTAATTTGAATGGACTTGCATTGAAGTTCAGACTGGTCGGCACCTTGCTGTGTGGGCATTTTTGGACAGTGAATGTCTCTACAAAATGTCATGGCAATCCATCAACCATTCTTAACCCTACATGCAGTGTAAAATCTCCTTTCCAGGTTTTCCATCCTTTCACCTTTATCTCAAACTCCTGATATGTGTATAAATCAAACAAGACAAACAAAAAAAAACGTTTATTAAATTCAAATTAGTCAACAATTTATAAACCTGTCACAGAATTCTATTGAGAAATGATTTACTTCCTGCAGCTCTGTCACTCGTAATCATTACCAAAATTATTGGCAGAAACAATACAGAGATTTTTACAGATACAGAGAAGAGAAACTTGAAGGTGTTAACAAACAGGGTGGAAAATCAACACCACCTAACAGCCAAATGCCAGTAAACCTTGGCTGTCGCTGGTACTACATCTGTTACCACAACACCAGGCATGTCTGCAGGTGCAATTCCCAGTCCAATACCCACTCTGGACAAATGACAATAAAGTTACTTTTTACATGTCATAACTTTGGACTGAACTTGTTTAGAAACTGGTTATCTTAAGTGTTTTCATGCTGATCATAGTGTTAAATATAGCAGGTTTTTAATAATTCTCACCACTTGGCTTTTTTAAAAATTCTTTGCAGGCTTTCTGAAGAAATTATGATAACTGTAGCTTTAGTTATATAAAATTCTCAATTTTGCTCAGTAATCTAAAGTATAGAAGAATCAATTTTGCCATTGTGTGCTTGTCAAACATTGTGCGCGCATATGTTCACATAAGGTTGGTTCAACGACACAGCCAGCCAGTTCCTCCTCCTCTTCGTTAACCTCTTGCTTTTCAGTCTCCCTCCCAGGCAAGCGAGAGAAAGATGACGAACAGAACAGGAGGAGAGAGATGGACGAGTGATGTTGCCATTACTGCTCTGTTCATTTGAGCCCTTGAGGGGGAAAAACAGAAGTGTAATAGACCCCTGTACATTTCTGGACAGACGAGAGGAGTCTGAGTACTATTAGTCTAGGTCTACCCAGAAGAAAGGAACAATATAGAAAAGCAGGAGGAACATTACAATTCTCACACACTTCATGTACAGTAGATATATTCAAGCAGGTGTATGAATTTATAGTTTTCTTTTATTATAAATGAACAATTAAAATTAACAGCAGTGTGATCTAAATATCCTGCAGGTGAAAAAGTAATTGCCTTTTCTTACGTCTCTGATTTTGCATTCAGAGACAAGACACGATGAAAAGCTACTTGAGGAGCCGATTCAAGAGATACTGTCAAACCCTCTGATTGGTTTGACACGTGGCTCTTCAAGGGCCCACATACACCTCAGTGTTGGCGGAGCGTGCATCGCTTTTCATGAAAAAAGATATAGAAAGTACTTTATGTCAGTCAGTCAGCGGAAGAGACAGCGCTTTTAAAGGAGGAGGTGTCGGGGTCAAACAGCTTCAAATGGCTGATTATTTTTAGAGGCAATTATGCAGATGTGTTTATCTCCATTTATAGTAAGAACATCTGTTGAATGGTTGACTTTCATGGCCTTGTCAAAGCATAAATAAAAAATAAAAAACTCATATAAAGGCTTGTTTTAAAGAGACCAAAGTGTAATCATCAGAAATAGTTCAAAATAGTCATTAACCATCATAAAATGAAGTTAATGTGGATACAGTTTAGGACGTAGAAGATATAATTATTTTATGATGGATGTGTGTAGGTAAAAAAGTGTGTGTGTGTGTATGTCTGTATGTGTGTGTCACAACAACTTAATACTGAGTTACTTTTGTCACTACTGATTAATATTAATAACTAGTTGCCTTTTGATCTTTTTCTAAAGTCATTGCAAATTACACAATGTAAACAAGTTAGATTAGATTCACTGAGACAATGAAATGCAGTTTTGCATCTAAAGTGTATATACCCTGCCTCCTCCATGTTAGTGAATATGATGTGCGCCAAAAAAGTCAAATACATTTTTCCCAAAGATGGTTTTTCAAAGATGGTCATTTTAAGTAGTTTTTATCAAAGTGTTCATTTTTCTTTCTTTCAGACTCTGGCTCCAAATAACATCACCAGCAAAAAAAATGGCAGCTCATATATCTGGGATATTCCAATTCCAGCCATATTGGACTTCATTTTAGCATCACCAGATCTCAATAATTATTTACAGGAATGGTGGCAAAAGCTACTAAAATTAAATTCCCTTTTAAACAAAATCTCTTTGGTTTCAGAAGGTCAAAAAACTATCATTAGCAACAGTATTGGAACAAAGATACATCAGCTGAAGGATTTATCACGAACACTTGAGTGTGTGTGACGAAACACACACACACACTCACTTTGGTTTAACATACTTTTAAGGCATTCACTTAAATTCCATCTCTGGAGGTTTAACCTAACCCTAACCCCAATTACTAACCTTAACCGAACAATTAAGAAAGAAAACACTTTACATCATGTTGAATGCAGCTGCAGTAAAAATCAAATAGGGACACCAATTTTGTCACCAATTAGACATGCAGTCCCCAGTCAACTGGTCAATATTACCCCAGAAACCACACACACACACACACACACACACACACAGAGAGCAACAGAAATGTCCAGGTATATCATGAGAAACCTCCCATGGGCAGGGTTTAGTTTGACTTCCCATTTTTTGTTCCAGAGGTTGCAGGGCACAAGAGATGGGGAGGGATGTAGAGCGTGAAGCCATTTAAATGGGTTCGGAAGTCACACTGACAGTCTACAAACCTCACAGAGATATTCATTAACTCTCCTACTCCCATCTACACACTGTCCCTGCTGTGTGTACAGATTCAGTCAGAATACACTTCTCCTGTGAGTTTCATTATTTGACTTGAAAAGTAAGCTGTTAAACACATGACACACTTGTTGCAACAGAATCCAATTACAGCCGGCCAGTCATTAGGAGTAGAAGTTTTCAGTGACCTTTTTATAACCTTCTTTTCTGAGAGGAAGGATGAGACATTATCCAGTAGATTACTTTGAGCTCAGCTTCCTTTTTACTTTTTTTCCCTCACCATTCTTGCAATTAATACCTTTAAACCTGGGTCATTTGCCAGCAGGATCAATGTGTTTCTGTGGGAGCTGACTGTCTTTTAAAATGTTTTAATTGCAGGTGTCATTGGGCCCTTGCTAGTCATATATGTTCTAGTATCATTTAAATGTGTTGTTTTTTGCTTTTTTTGGGGGGGGGGGAGGGGTATACAGTTTTCTATATAACCCTTTTCTCATTTAAAGATTTATTAATAGTGTTTTTGTTGTTTGTTTTTAATGGGGGCAGCAGAGTAAACGCACCACTTACATATTATCATCTTATGAAGTTGATATGCTTATATGGCCTGGAACTTGTCAGCAGACAGTGGCTCTTCTTTTAGCTCTGTTGGGTCTCTCTGTTGAGAGAAATATCTGGCTGTTGAGCAGCTAAATGCTCCAGTGTTCAGCAGCTAGTCACTAACTGTGTGTGCTGTTTGGAGCTGGGCAGGTACTGTAGCAGAGAGTGGCTTTATCAGAGGTTTATTTTGCTGCAAACAGCTGCTTGCTATAGTTGGAAATATGATTGAGAGCAGTGACCCTAAACCAAAACAGTAAAGTCAAAGCGAACCCAAAACAATGAGCTGAGAGACAATAAACCACTCTGCAGAGCTGAGAGGATCTGCACAGTCGTGGGATAAATGTCTGTGGGTTCGTCGGTTATCGCTTTCACACGACAGTCATGTGACCCATTGTTAATAGAAAAACATTGATTATACCAGCTTCAACAACAAAGCTTTAACAAATATTAAATGTGGTCTAAATCATCCTTTCCCAACCAGTGCGCCTCAGAGCGCCATCTAATGGGCTGTGGAGGCAGTGGTACTGCCACATGTTTAGATTCTTTTTTTATTTATTTTTTTTATTTACAGAGATAGTACAAAGATCAAGAATTCACATCAGATAGAGACAAACGTGTTTTGCCACCGCTAATGTTCCCTCGGATGCAGTGACACAAAATGGGTGAAACAGTGATGTGAGAGACAACTGCCACTTTGAAAGCTAGCTATGTGGCTGCTGCTCATGTAGCTCATAGCAAGAAATCCTTTACGATTGCAAAGGAGCTTATTTTGCATAGCACTGTGGGAAGGTGGTCCTCAGAAGTTACAAAAGGTGGTGAACCTCTGGTCTAAACAACCAGCTGAACAAGAACTTTATCTAAATAAAAGTCTGAAACTGGCTAAATTATTAGCTAAATCAGGATATGATCAAAGAATCAGTAAACCAGACATTTGATACCAGCTTTTTGTACTCAGTACAGCCTCCTGATACATTTTGTTTGGTACCAAAAAGTATTGAGGGTCGAAACCCGGCCACAGGTTTACATACAGAGTTCTGGATTTGTTTTTACTTCACTCTCAGGTCAATTTATTGGCTATAGCAAAAGTTATATGATATAAACAAGAAGAATCCTTTTGAAACAGACCCAGACACACAAGCAGTGCATAATGTGATTACTGTGAATTAAAGAGTATTAAATGCTGTGCTGAAATTACTCCCTTACTGTGTGAGTGTTAGATGAATACATCAGGCTTTATTTAAACGCAGTGAGGTGAATGGCTCTCATCAGAAATGAAATCAGCATGAATAAATAAGTAAACAAACAAGAACAGCCGGGCTCTGTGGTGATGAGAAGCTCCTGCTTGCTGGATATGAATCGATAGCTGCCGTTTCCATCTTCGATCCAGTGTTGTTTAACAAGAGGAGATCAGCAGCAGAAGATTAGTGATTTCAGATGAATCTTGCTAAAACTTGCTTTGTAATTCAGTTCTGTCTGCTTGGATTTCAAGTATTGTTCAATCTCTGTTGCTTTCCTGCTTCTTTCATTCACTGTCTCCCTGTTTGGTTTTGTCTACTCCTTTTTTTCTCCGTTCTTCTCCTGGTTTGACTCATTTGATGGCCTCCTCTGTTTGCCCTTTCTTTTCACGCCTCCTTTCTCTCCCCTGTTGTTGTGATTCGGTCCCTCTTATCACCGTGTTGTTGTATCAGGTTAGCGGTCGATGGCGTGAGGTGACAGCAGACAGGTAAAAGATGAATGGAGTCCCGGCTTGGCTCTGCGGGCTAAGGCGGCACTTTGCACACGGATCACTGGCAGTGCTAATTCAGGCATAAATGAATCCAAAGCACACAAAGAAAGTAATGAAGCGTGGCTGATTGGACAGTGCAGACAGAGTCCCCGCACATCTACAAGCAGACATGCACAAACACATGCAAACACACACACACCAGTGACACCAGAAAGAGACGCATGCACACATTAGAGATGTGAAAAGGCTGCCGCCCTCCAGGTTCACCTGTCAGTGCTTCACGGAGACCTGACCAGAGAACTGTGTACACTGTCTCCACCTCCGCCTTCTCTCCTCTCCTCAGTTCTCCTCTCCTTTATCTTTCCTTTCTTTTTTGTCCTTCCATCTCTTCTCCTTTTCTTTCTATTCTTGTCTCTTCCTTTCTCCTTTGCTCTCCTCCCCTCTTTTCTCCTTTCCTTTTACTTGTCTTTCCTCTCCTTTAGTTGTTTCTCCTTTCCTTTCCGGTGTGTTCTTCCCCTTTTATCTTCCTTGCATTTGCTCTCTCCTCTTTTCTCCTCCTCTCCTCCCCAGATGGATATCTAATATATGTACATATATTTCATATGTAAAATAAAACCCTATATGTGTAAATTATGTATACAACATATTAGAAAGTGGGACAATTTCATATGTCTCATTTCCTATGTCATACATGCCTATGTATGTATAATACATTTTATTATTCCTTCCTTTTTTCTTTTCCTCTCTACTCCTTGTTTCCCCTTATACTTTTTTTCTTCCTCTCCTAGTCTCCCCTCCTTTCTTCCCCTCCTTGTATCATGTCCTCCTTCTTTCTCCTCTCTTCTCATTACATCCAAACCAGTAAGTCTGGTTTGATCTCTGCCTGATGGTGATCTCTCTCCCAGAGCGCTGACAGGTACGATGGGCTTCACATCCTCAGCTCGGTGCCCGGTGACTCAGAGCGATCAGAAAGTGCGATGTTCTCTCCTCTGTAAATTAACAAGCTCAGATATATGGAGAGTGGAATCGAAACAAGCAAGTGAGTGCAGGTGAAGACATGGAGACATGCGAGTGAAAGGAAAGTGAAAAGGTGTGTGTGAGTGTGTGTGTGTGTGTGTGAGAGAGAGAGAGAGAGAGAGAGTGTGTGTGTGTGTGTGTGTGTGTGTGTGTGTGTGTGTGAGAGAGAGAGAGAGAGAGAGAGAGACTAACCAGTAGAGCCAAATACATAAAATGACTTCAGTTAATGTCTCTTTCAGTGAGGCAGAAGTAACTGAAGTGTAGATTTGTGTAGATTTGTTTTCACACCTCAGTATTTTGTTACAGTACATAGTTTACGTACATGTAATGAAGCGCATTTGAGACTGACCACACTATACTGGATATCTCTGAAAACATATCATTTGGTGTGTTTTGGCCTTTCTTCCACAGTATATCGGACAATAACACTGCATGGTCATTCATTAATTTCTGAGAACACTATATAACTATTCATTTGCTTCATAGCAATGCAAAGTCTCCCTGTGAAGGGATTCTCCTTCTTTAGGTTAAATGTAGTAGGACACAGGGGTTCCTCAGGTCACATTGGGGTCATTTGTAAACCTAAAAGCAGTAAGTCATGCTGTCTATTTCAGAGCAATAGTTAAGTGGTCAGGGTGCAGCTGTCCTGATAAGGCTGCTCCATCTCCCAGGAGACCACAGAGCCTTCACCCAGGAGACCGCTGTTTGTGTCCCTTTATAACCACAAGTCAATGTTGACGTATTTTAACTAAATTATAAGGATTTAACTCATAACCTAACCAAACTATGACCATTTCACATTAACCATGTGATGTTTTTTTGTTTATTTGTTTATTTTCAGTTTTTATTTTAGTTCATCTTTGCAGTCGTGACATAGTGAATTGATTCACGTCTCATTGCAACATGAGATGCTTTACTGTTCACTTGCAGCTGGTACATGCAGATTGCAAATGGGGGCGTTTCAACAAATTTCGTTATGTGGTTTTTTACAAATTGCATGGTGTCACATGTTCTGTGTTTGTTTTGATCAGTGAAATGCGTCACAATTATGGCAGTTTGTTTAGTGACATGTAAAAAGCTTTTTTAAATTCAACTGGCTTAGGGTGCACATAGTCTTATCTGACCTGATTTAGCAAGCAGGTTGATGGGTGTGTTACAGAAAGTAAGACAGAGGGAGAGGTTGTTCATTGAGTCTGTATCTCACGTCTGAAACTTACTCTGGAGAATTGGTCTCTAAAAGCAAGGATACTATCTCTCTCTCTCTCTCTCTTTTATATATATATATATATATATATATATATATATATATATATATACACACACACACAGGGGAGAAAAACTCTATCAGTGTTGTCAGAGATGGTTTATGCTGACTCAGATAAGGTACACCCTTCTTATCATCTCCCTTAAAGCACAAACCTGTTCACATTAATGTACCCTGCTCGGCTCTGCTCTCTCTCTCTGTCTCTCTCACTCTCTCTCACACACCCACACTCACACTCACACACACACACACACACACACACTTGTAAGACATGACCTTCCACAAGGTTTACTTGTCACCTGTGGTGGTAATCTGTAAATGAAGAGTCTCTGAATCACCAAAGTCTTTTGAGTATTTATTAAGCTTTCTGCAGAAAGGTCCCGTTGATGTGCACTCAAGGGGTGTCACAGTCAAGTAGGGCCAGGAAGAACCTGGTTACACTGTCTTTATAGGAAGCCAAGTATGTGAAGGTAGCAAAGCCAAAACAACTCAGTAGTCAGATAAGGAATTCC